>WJEZ01000294.1:0-33152 GCA_009869925.1 Thalassaphorura encarpata
GTACAAAGCAAAAGAAAAAAGAGATACTATAGTAGAAGGTGTCATTAGGATAAGAAGTAGTTATAGTAAGTAGGAGTAGGATTAAGATTGAGTATTGAGTGTGACAACTTTTATTCACTCCAAAAAAGTTTGGAAGGATCGTTCATTTAAAATGGGTCCTTGTAAGAAGTAAGTTCATGTACGTGTGACATTTGTGCACCATCATCATTGTTTTCCATCTCACTCACTTGCTTAGTTTTGGGAGGCAAGGCAAAGCAAATGCTTTTACTTACACCCATTTTTTTCTCCTCTGGTCTAATGCCAAAAGTGCAGTGGACTGCTTCACAAAACAAATAAATCAACCCTTCAAAAAAGATGTTTGGGTGGTTAAGGAGTTTTTGTGCGTAAGTCAGATTCACATCCTTTGCCATAGCCTCTACGCAGCGCAGGAGTGCTGATTGCTCTCCACCCAAGAATTACAACTAAATTAGCTTAAAAGCAAATGCCAATTTTAATCTTCAACGACACAACCAAATTCCACACCCAGTTCTTCTTTTGCTAAGGAGGCGTTGGGCGTCATTCAAATGAAATGTGCGTCGTGTCAATGTCACGTCATTTAACCAAAAAGTTATCGCAACTTTCTTATTCAATTAACAATCCTCAACTCAATTTTAAAATCTGGAGGTGAGCGTGAAAGGGCAGTTTTACGCAGGATAAATGTGCATGTTATAAGGTTAATTTCACATTAGCAAGTTTTGGTCATCACTATCCTCGGACTCCTTTGGAATTTTAGGGATAGGTTGTTTCCAGTTCTTTTTCCGAAGATTTGTCACTTGAGGTTAAGGATGAGTTGGGAAAATCTTAAGGATGGGTAAATTATTCCATTAGCATTACACCAAGTTTTCTTGTCTTTTTACACTTTTTACGTCAGTGCCTTGTCTCGGATTTTAACTCAATCAGATTCACCATCAGCAGCGCTGTGAACAAGAATCAAATTATCAGTTGAGAAAGAAATGACTTGAAATCCATCGTAATTTATAATTCATATAAGGAATGAGAATTTAGTTCCCAGGGTAGGCTTTTCCTAGGACCGTAAAATGTAGGGAAAGTTTGCGTGAGATTTTATACTTGATAACACAAGTGATCCTATTATCCAATATCCTACCCTGAGATTTTTACCATCTTCATATTCGCAGTGATGCTCCTTTAAATTTCTTTTATTGAATATACGGAGAAATAACTTTTTTATTTAGTTCTCACGGGCTGATTAGGAAGCCCCATCTCGTCCTGCCCTGACTCCACTTTTGCCCCTTCTTTTAAAGACGCATTTTTATTTTACACGTAGTAGAATTAATGTGATGTGATCCTTCCTTAATGAGTTGGATTGACCTGGCCTAGCCTGGGAAGTGAGGACTTTAAAGTTTAAAGAAGGCGAAATCTTATGAAGGGGAAGAAAGAAAAAAATAAAAATGAATTCAGGAAAGGATTCCCCAGGTATGCGCGACCCTTTCTTTCTTTTATTCAACTCCCTGGGGCTGGGCCCTTTAACTTTATCAATGGAAGGGTCACATTCCACTGGGAATCTTTCGTCAGGGTTTGAATTCGAATATAAGGGCCCCATACCTTCTTCCCAGGATTTTTCTACACGGGATACGGGAGCCAAGTCGGAGCTACTCCGATCCGGTATTTCACACTGCGTTTGTCCCCCTATTCGCTTTGTCCAAAAATTCAGCGCCTCATTTCCAACGGTCAAAGTTTGAATTTCATCATACCAGTTTTGATTTGGTTTCCCAACCTCATATTGGGAAAATGTGTCCAAAAACTTTTCTAATATTCATGCATCATCAAGTAGAATCAAATATCAAATCAGCTCAACAGTGATGAAATTCAAAAGTCTAATAGTTGGCCAAGTTTTGCAAGAAAGAGAATTTTAGATAAGGAAACCTGAGACCTTTGACATCTGTTCTGTTCCTCTCTTCATTTGATTTGAGTCAAGGTGGTAGGTCCTTTGTTGGCGTTGGCAGGAAATGGTGGGCGGATTCTTTGTTTGTAATTTCAAAAACTTGGACAAGACGTCACAAAAGTTCTGAGGAATCATTGCAAAATATTTGATAACGTCATTTGGGGTGAATTAGTAGTAGAAATAGCATTGAAATTCTAGCATCGCCATTAATTAATGGTAGAAATGAGTAAATACGTATTTTTGGATTTTGTTGGTTGAAACCGAACTCAATTTTCTGGCCCCTGGTAATTTTGTTTAAACACATTTTGTACACCGGGCTCAAAACAGACGGTTGATGAGCGGGATGGAGGTCTAATGGCTTTAGTGGTAGTATTTGTGTAGAGTAGTACGTGCGTAGTTAACCATATGCTCCAACTACTACGTAGCAGTGTTAATAATAAATTATCATTTTGAGTTGAGTGAAGGGCTGGATCCTTTGAAAAGAGCCCTGCAGTGCAGTGTCGTGGCACGAGCCGAGCAAGCCCCTTCCGTTTTCCCCTTCTTCCTTTTACCTCTAGTAAAATCCGATGAACACTTTTCCCATACTCATACTCAATGCATGTGAGAATATCCTGTTTTTCACTTTCCTTCCGGATTCTCAAAGGGATTCCCTCAGTAGGTCTGCTACATCCGACCAAAACATCCGACGCATGCATACAACAACAACCCAAATTCATTTACCCGACACAACAGCTTCTCAAGTCATTGGTTTGGGTCGGTTGGCTCAAAAACTTTATCCATTCCTGCTAGAGTCCAACAACTAAAAATTGAGTTGAGGCTCGAGCAAAATGATCTTTTTGGCTGGCTAGGCTAGAGCGAAATTCTGGTGGCCGGTCTTTTAATCTTAAGAAGAGAATCCGGGAGAGGAGAAAACCCATTCTCATCTCATGAATGACCTTCCTTTTCCTCCCTTCAAAAAAGAAATGAGGTTTTTAAAAAGTTGCTTTCCGGGTGGACTCTAAGGAATGTGGATTCAATTCTATCCATCCCACAAGGGAATTGGAATTTCTGACTCCCTTCATTCCCATAACCCGGGTTTTCTTCTCCTCTTGTTTTGTACTATGAGGAAAAAGTCTTTACAAAAGTTGTAGAAAAGAGCATAGTTGTTGGATGTCTAAACAATTTGCTACTTGCTTACTTTTTTTGGCTAATTTATGTCAGGTCTGCACATTGAGTCTGTCTAATACATGACTTCCGCCCTAGCATCCATTTATTTAGCCTAGTGTGCAGAAATCCACTAAATTTCCATTGGATCGGATGAAATTGAAGTTGTCGACTCCATCAGCTATTCAGCTGCGGCTGCCTGCACTAGGCCTTAACCCTTTCGTCCTTGTTTTTCTCTTCCTCTCGCTCTCTTTCGTTAAAAACTGTACATAAAATTGATCTCTTTTGAGCAGCTGGAGGACTTGCTCGAATGCATTATGTTCTCCTATGCTGCTGAGGTTTGCTTTTTCTAAAGGAAAACAAACTCCTTAAATAAAAAATCCACCTCAGCAGCATTAGGTTTACAAAGCAAGAGTGTGTAATCTACAATATGTCAAAGAGAATATTTTTAGAATTGCTCAAATAAATCTCTCAATCCTTACACTTCAAACTCTCTAAGCTTTAAGCTACTCGTTTGGGAGTTTATTAGCTCTAAAACATTTTAACGTAAACCTCATTTCTCTAAAAATCTCTTCATTTAGTCTAGTCAAGTTCACATCTTAAGTCAGATGTAAATTAATCCCACTTGGCCACCCTCTTGTACTTATAGATTAATAATTTTACGAAGGATACTGTATTGTATGAGTCATTTTTTTATTTGCTACTTGCATTTGCCTTGCCATGTAACCCGATGCTGTTGTGCATTCTGGGGGTAATGAAATATGATCTATTTCTGCAGTCGACTGACCATAACTTCACTTCAATACATTTGTGTCTCAGCTAGATTTCATTTCCGCGTTCTAAATTAAGTTTGTCCATTAATGAGATTGCTTAATTACTGTTTTTAATTTTCAGATGGCTTCATCAGCAAGTCTCATTCTCTCCCCAGACATTGATTCCTCATCATTTCGCCACAGCAGAATTTTTCAGCCTTCAGATTGTTCAACCCCAACTTCATGGCAATTCCTTGGCGTAGAGGAAGGAAGATCTGAAAACGAAAATTTGTCAAAACAAAGTCCAATGCCATTAGCCCTATCTTTGATTCGACGAATTTCTGGCTCTGAAACACCATGCTCAGAACTCAGAGCTGATGGAAGTCGAAATTCAACCGGGAGTTCTGGAAGTCACAAGAGTCAGGATTCTGGATTTTCTGACTCTGGTTCAGGAGAACCAGGGGCACCAAGAAATGTCAATCATAATCGAAAAAATCAGCAGCGCTCAGGATTACACACATCACAAAATGCAGGGCCAAGTAATCTAGTCACATTGACAACTCGAGCAGAAAATCCAGTCTCTGTCTTTGTCAACGGAACCCCTGCATATCTTCACCGTAGTATTTCTACAACCAGTCAATGTGCTCATAGTCCAACTCAGGAATGCTCTAATTGCATTTATCAGGAAGTTATTGTAGCTCGTTCCGTTCGTGGGAAAATTTCACCCTTGCCAGAAGAATCCGAAAGAATTTCATCCGCTGCTGCTGGACGTGGAGGCTCTGAGCTTGGAATCCCAGCTTGTTGCTCAACCCCAATCAAGTCACTCTCGAATCTCACACCCCAATTACCTACATCACAGTCTCGTCTCAGCGTCATGCAAAAAATTGATAATTTTGAAAGCCTAAATAAAAATATGAGGACTAGGGATAGCAATAACAATTCCAGCATTCAAAGTACGAGCGAAACACGAGGGAGTCCACATACTCCACCTCCACTCTCAATTTTTCAACCCAAATCTCAAAATCCAAGTGAGGACAATAATAGCCCTGATGAAAAAAGCATTGTTGTTTTAGATGACTCACCAGGGATGACGACAACAATGGTGAATGAATTTTCCAGCTTTGCTAGTCATTCTAAGGTGTTTGTCAAGAATAGCCCAAAATGGCGAAGTTTGCCAAGGGGCTACAAACGTGTTCCATTCTCGGCTGATCCATCGGACAAGCTCATTGTCAAATCTCAATTTGACAATCCAGCCATGAGACTTTGGCTCCATGAACTTCGTTTCCAGACTGAACCTGAATGTCTTTATACTGTCCAAGTAAAGGATTTTCCACAAAATACTTCTATTCTCAACTCGAGCTCATTCGGTAGTAAAATGTCACCTGTGACCCGAAGACGTTATCGCTCGACGGGTCCAGTTTCAGCCCCAATCCTTTCGATACGAAGTGTTGAAAAAGTGGCTAGTCTTATTTCTGGGGAATTCTCAAAAATTTGCAAGTAAGTTGTTTACCTTAATCAATGGCGTTCGTGTGTACGACGCGTCCAAACTAATTCTTTCCTATGGCAGACTCTAGAGGGAGAACTCTTATTTTCCTCCAGCTAAATCCAAATCTAGGAAGTCTCTTGGCCTATATTTGCATAGATGTTGTGAATTCCATTCCCACGAAGGATAATTTGTATATCCATAATGTGTGGCCCCTATTGGTCCCTATTTTGTAATAATTTTCTCTTGCAAGGAATTACTTTAACTCAATTACGACATTACTAATTGATCATGAAGTTTAGAGCTTAATAGCGTGTATTTACCTGATGTGAAATTATACACCATTGCCATGAGCAGGAGCTCACTGGTCTTAGGACTTAGGACCCCAGAGATTTTTTTTTAAAAGAACAGAGTAAGGCCATGATGAGCTCATTAGATTTTCTTGTTTACGAACAGGGTTTGGTGTTTGATAATTTATAGTTTCTTTTATTCTTCCATGTGATGATAATAGTTCACAAGCAGGGCATGTAGGGTATGGTTTTCATTTAAGTTCAAGTATGTATGGACCTATGTATGGATCAAGTATGGACCTACGTTAAGGAATTTGAACACGTGGAGTATAACTTGAATATTAAGGGGAAGAGTAGGAAAACTAACTACCATGAGAAACCTTCAATTCGAGGCCGAGCCAAAAGTTGTTGGCGAGCACATGGTTCGCAAAAATAAAAATTCGCACAAGCACATGTGTACCTAATCAACCAATGCTAAAAGCACTAGCATCACTACAACGCTCTCTTTGTAATTTCCAGGATGGGGGTTTTGCATTAATTTGGATTTTTTTTTCGTTTTTGCATAAATAAAAATTAATAGTTTGACTTTTGAACGTATGGAAATTTTTATTGAGAGGTGAAGCTAACTCCTTGCTCCTAGCTCTAGCCCATAGCCCCCAAGAAAAATATCATAGCTTGTCCCATGTTATTCCACAATTAAAAATAAAAATTACATGAGGGCTGAATGGATTGAACCTACGTCAATATGAGTTGCACGTAAATATTATAATTCGTTATATAACAGAGTGGTTCATAATTGGTTGCAGAAAAATTGTTATTTCTAATACTTTCCTCTAAAATTAGGAAAGTTCACAGATTAGGTATTTTCTCGCTTGATTATGTCCTAAAATTCAAAACTTTCTAATCGCCAAATTTTTTTTCGACACACAATAAATTTGACACACTTATTTTGAAATTAATATTTTTATTTGCATGGCTTTTTATGAGCTATGCTGCGTTGGTAGTTTGCATCCGGGCGAGTGCGAAGGTGAATGTCATTAAATCTGCGTTAATCATCCATGCATGGAGAGCTTATTAGGAATACAAGAGTCCATTCGTGCAAATCATAAAATGTAGATGGATGGAAAAAGGGAGAACAAGGCCGCAATTTTGCAAAGACTAGTTTTGCAATCATATTCATAGCATAGGAGATAAAAAACCATTGTATTGTGCACCAGGGATGCAAAATGCATTGCATTGCGTGGAGGCCAATTGTGCAAATGCAAAATCCTAACCATTCTCATCATCATCATCCAAGTCCCGTTCTTAATGGCAAAAGCATTTCTTGCTCTCATCTTGCATGGCAACAAACACGTGCTCTCCGTCCTTGACATTCACAATCCTCACACACTTCCATCCTTGATGTTAAATTAATGATTCCTTTAAACACCAGCTAACTAATGGGCCAAGGCAAAGATGGCAATTCACAATTTTTTAACAAAAGCAGAATTAATGCACAAGAAAACCCGAGTTGAGGTTCTCAGGGAAATTCATCTTTTGGATCAATGAATTGAGAATAATGGGAAATATTGCACTTAATAGTCATGTTTTTTTAAACTCTCAAATTTTATATGTATAGTCAAGGAAATGTGGAATTTTTTCACAAGCTTCTCTTTCACCTTTGCTAATAAATTGAGAATAATAATCAAATTAATTTGTTATTAATTTTTTCTTGCATAGACATTTGGAATTGAGCCTTTTGCCACAAGTCCCTTCCCTTGTGCTCAACCTTGTGGATCACATTGAAGACTTCCTTCGACACTTGCAAGAATCCTTTGGGAATCTTCACAAAGTAGAGCGTCGTTTAGCCACTTCCTGTTATGAGCTTCGCCTTGCAGTCATTGGCATTATGGATGGTGCAGATGGGCATCATTTCAGGGCACAGGGTCCTTCTACCGCATCTGTTGGGGTCACAGAATCCTCTCCTCAGGTCATCATGATTGCAAACCTAGTCGAAGGAATTGTGAGCATTGGTAATCTATTTAGCATGGTCGTGGATCAGAGACTGACGCGTGATTTGTCTTCACTGCTGGACGTTGTTGAGCGCCCTGGCCTCGGTGCTTGTGTTGCTCTTCAGTCATTGGCAACAATCTTATATGATGGGGGAATGCATTTGTGTCGTTTAGCCTCGAATATTCGGACCGTTCGTGGTCTCCTCAGCTCCCTTCTAGATTCACGGGAAGAAGATGAACAAATCTTGGCCCTGAGATGTCTTTCAACGATTCTATGTGTTGGGGAAGCTGTTAAAGATTTTGATAAGGTATAATATATTCAACAATCTCAACCACAATCGCAATTTGCATGAGTTAAATTTGTGTGTGAAATGAATTATGAGGATGCGGATCCTTGGACTGGTTTCATGTTTAGTTTTATTTACACTCGCCTGGTTCAAATGAACCGTGGAGTGTGGTTTTTCTTAGATTTATGAGCTACTCGTACCACGGCATTTTCTTAATCCTGTTTCCGTCCTTCGTCAAGTTTTGTGATGATTTCATTTCCGATAGGAATACCCAATTCAATTTAACTCGCAGGAATCATGAGAAATGTCAATAGAACGTGGTTACTTTAAATTTGTCCTCTGAGACTGATAGTCAGCATATGGGGATTTCCTTGGTTATTGAATGATTTCTTAGAGAATTGTACAATTGCAAACACAAAAATAAACCTGAATGAAATTAAACTGCGTCGTATGTACATAAAGTCCTGACATACCTCACGAAATTCGTGATTATGACTTATTTTACATGCATTGTGCATTGTGTAATATTAAAATGAAATATTATTTCGTTGTATTAATGTTTTGTTTTGGATTTTCCAATTTGGTCGATGACATTATAGGCTGGTGGTTTTGAAATCATTGCTGACATTTTGTACGACTCCTCCTGCTCACTTGGACTAAAACATGAGGCTGTGGCTGCCCTCACTCAAGCCACTGACCCTTGGATTGATTTGGAAACAACGCTATGCAGTCTTGGCACTCATTTGGAAAAAATTGTCGTCTCTCTTACAAGTAGGCAATTATGAACGAACAGCGAAACCAAAATGAAATGGGATGAGTTTTTAAATAGGGGTGATTTTTAATTTTTAACAGATCTAATTCCTCAATGCAACACGGACGAGGATGGATTTCTTCTTACGATTGCAGCCATTTCTAATTTGACATTCCTAGAAGTATCGTCCATTGAATTTCTGCGCTACTACAAAACGGTTTACCTAATCATTGATGCTGTTCGACAAAAATTGGACTTTTCTGTATTTGTTATGGACCATGTATGAATATTTTGATTAATTTGTCAAATTTTAGCTCAGTCGCAACATTGACAATTCATTTTGTGCAATTTTAGGTCGCTACAGTTTTGGCTAACATGGCTGGTGTTGAGAATTGTCGAAAGGATATAGTTCACAGCGGTGGAATTGTGATTCTGCTTCATTTTCTCCAGATTCGTCCACCTCCAAATGCATCTGCAAATGAAATAACTGCGTATGAGCGTCTGCAACAAAAATCCACGATTGCCATTTCAAGGTTAGTTAGTCAAACTTAATCAGTAGTTTGACTAAACCTGTTTCCTAAACCTAATTAAAATTGTTGCTGTAGACTTGCGAATGAGCCAGGGGTTGCCCATGCTGTGATGAAAACTGGGGGCATTGAAAGACTCGTTCAACTCTCAACCCAAGACAAAGAAAGAAATTATTCCGATGGAGTTCTAATTGCTTGTCTTGTATGGAAAAAATTTAAAATTAATTTTAAATGGAAATGGGAATTTATTTTTGGAATTATTCTTTTAGGCTACTCTCCGGAAACTGGTGTCGGTTTGCGGTGATGAGATCATTAAGAAACTTCATGCTGAGGAGTTGATTCAACCGCGTCTCCTGGACTCTTTCCTTCTTTTCTCCTCAAGGCAAGAGAGCTACGTTTAAGGGTGTTAGACTGGAATTTTATCATTGTGTCCTGCACTGCGAACTATACTGTTTCGGTACAAATGTTAAATGTTATACGATCAAATTATATTTGTTATTCAAATGTTTCTAGTATATCAACTAATGTACACCTTGTATTTTAGTCCACTTTACATCAAGAATTCCACATTATCTTTTATGAGTCCATTAAGATTTTATAATGTTAATTGTGCTTGGTCAGTAATTTTGTACATGTTAAATATTTAAGGAAAATGCCATAGGTGAATGCACACTTCTACTTTATTACAATACGAGGCATAATGTATATGTTCATTAGTCAGGACAAGTTCTCCCTGTGAATCTCACTAGTGGTTTGATTTATGATATGAGCTTACTTTTTCCAATTGATAAATCGTATAAATGTCAAAAGCGGAAATGAAATTATGAACAAAATTCTAATCTATTGTTGCATCCAAGTTGCCAATATTGTTCCCTATTCTCTTATTTTTACAGTTTTGTACAAATGATCACACTTTTTATCTGAAAATATTTAATTATTGAAAGACAAAGCTAATATGAGAATTTCACATTATTTAGCATGGATTTTAATTTCGTAATGGATCCTTCATTGCAAGGTGTCTTTGTTAGGGTTTATGAAGGATCAAGACCCCTTCAATTTAATCTTTAACTGTAAATAGCCACATATTGTTTTAATGGATACAACTATTTATCATGACAAATATACTGGATGATTCAGAATAAAAATGTTGGAATTTTGTATCGTGGGTTTTAAAATCGAATTTTTTGCGGAATATTTTCATCTGGGTGTGAAAAAATATCTAAATAAACAAAGATTCATTCATTAGTAAATACATGTGCACGGCTGCATTTTTCATGGTGCATTATAATTTTTTCATTAAAACTATCTCAGAGTCAGAGCGTGAATTGAATTTTCTTAAGGTCAAATTTCAACCAGATGGAAAAAATTAATATCATTGCACATGATGATAAAAAGTAAAAATGGAATCTTCTTATCCTTCGCCATGACCTTCGACAACTCGTAAATTAAACTCCATTCTCACTGAAGTAAGCACATGTGTGTGTGTTGTGTTTGCATTGCACAAGTGAAAAACTTGTATGCCTGCATTGTACTGAGCCTACGCAACAAGGGAGGTGAAGCACATGGTCAGGAATATTTGCAAAGAAAACATATTCACACAAATAATGTAAATTATGTGCATAAAAAATGTGTGCACAATTTATTAGCTTACAACTTAAAACACATTGCATTTTGCACAGGTATGGTAGTTTGTGCAAAATAAACCCCTTGGTTTAATTCTGTTGTTGTTTCTTCCATTATCTATTGAAAGGAAAGAAACAATAATGGTGGGATTGATGCTGTTTAGTTAGTCGTATTGAGATGGGGTTGAAATTAACAAAATAAATTATAATAGTATTTTGCTTTAATGCAAAAACCTGTTGTACATGCTATAGGTTAGTTAAATACCCACCCTGTTCATGTACAAGGTTGACATCCTTCTCCACGTGCTTTTTTACTATTTTCACAAAGTTCGGAAAGGCAAAGCGATTATTATGTTAACCTCCAAATGCAATTCCCAGGTGAAAAAAAGTAGCTGAAGTAAGATATTATAATATGCATGTAGTAAATAAATAAAATCATTGCATATTGCATTTACTCTTCAAGATACAACATTTTGCTCCAACGATGGGGAATCACTTCTAATTCTCGTCAGAAGAAATCAAAATAGCAGGCAGGATATTTATTGCATCAAAAATTTAAAATTGTAATGTATGAGCTAGAACAATTTTAAAGAATTATATCAAGCTAATCATGTACAAATGAACATTTGTATATTTAATTGACAAGAGCTTGACACATGAAAACGAACGTAAGTAACGTTTTCGGATCGAAATAACCATAAAGATAAAATCCATCGAAAACAAATCGCTAATTTTTACATCATATCACAAATGGCCCACTAATATACTTTGGGTAGACTGGACACTCAATCATGCAGCAATTCTTCGCAACAAGTGACTATTAGGAAATTTTTCAGCAATTGACTGGAAGAACGGGAGTATCTAAGATTATACTTTCCCCAATTTTCAATAAAATTTTTTGCATATCAAGTAGAAGAGATTCTACACGAAATTACATTTTTCTCCAAGTTGAACATTTGCTGTATGAGTATATTCAGTCAGAACGCTAACCTCAAGTCAAATAACCCTACCGCTTGCTGTATTATTTTCCATTTGCACGGAATTACCACATATGAAGGGAGGATGGCATTGCTTTTTTATTAAAAATAATTTTTACGTTATCATTTTACCATATTCGCCGAAGTTCACCTCTAACCACAAGGCGGCGAGGCTTAGAAGGGTAAAAGAGCCATAATTGTACATGCAGTGTTGTGTGTGTGCAGAAACTGGCCTGGACAATGTGATTAAATGAGCAAATTCCCAACCAAATCAACTTTGTCAGGGTTGAAACTCAATTATAAAAAAATAGTTCCCATGAAATATTCTGGACAACCTCCCAGACTCGCAATACCGCATTCTTTGTTTTCGGCGATCTTTATTTAACCCTAAACCCATGGATGGGAGACTTCTTAATCAATTTGAGTGTCTAAACACCAAATATGAATAAGGGGTCAAGGTAGAGATAAAAACAATGCCGCTTGACACAAATGTAGATGTAGTACGTAGGTCGCCGTCTGTTTGAAGATAAGAACAATTCAGCTTTACTTGTGGTTTGGGAGTGAAGAACATTTTATCGTGTCCTTCAAAAGCGTAGTTTTTTTTTCAACACTCCTTACTTATTAGTAGTATAATTCATATCCCATCTTTAGGTTTAGGCCCGGGCTATAGCGGAGCAAGTCATTTGAATTGGAATCTTGTCACTTGACAGTTGAGTGATTGCGTCTTCCCTGGGAAAACCTTCTCTCTGATTGCTAGAGTCAAAAATAACTAAAAACCTGGGATCAATTAATTGAGCGGAGGGTGAGAGAGAGTCCTATCTGTTATTGCTGAATTAGTTTTATGACCATTATGTGAGCCAAAGACCTTCTGATGCAAAATTCCCATAGAGATAAGGCAAGGGGTTCTTGGAACATAATTCCTTACTCCTCTTATGAACAAATCTAAACTTCTTCATCCTAACCCTCATCTCTTTTTTATTTAAAGAAACTAGAGTCACTTCAATATTATTGTTGTCATTTTTTTTTAACTTGAGCGGGTATTTGTGGGCGCCAGAACTCTGAAACCTAATCTCGTCTAGACTAGAACTCAAAATTAATTACCCTTGTTATTAGTACAATTGATAGTGTTAAATTTAAGAGAGCCCATTGTTTTAATTATAACACTTGGGATGAGTGGGATATGAGTCTCCTCCTGCACTTGGCATGCATAATGATTTCTGTATCACTGGGATTAACAATGTGGGAATTGAAGTTGGTCATGAAACCTCAACCGTACACTAAAATCCTGACCCGGGTTGCTGTCAGCGTAGATTAGATGTGACAGTCTAAATGGACAAAAATAATACATTTTTCATTGGGGTAGGCCTCTTGATTTGACAAGAGGAAATTATCTCTAAGTCCCATTCAGGATTTCCATGCAACACACATTATTTTAAGGTTCATTTTCATGTCTCATAAACCACATCATCAGAAATTAATTTGAAGGAATCGGGTCGGACCAAACCACAAAGAAAATACCGTCCCCCCCTCCCTGACCTCTAAACTCAAAACTTTGGATAATTACGGCTAAATAGAATAAATCCAACAAAAGTGGTTGTCCAGTTCTCTCTTCTATTTCCTGTGGGGAAAATACCTTCTGGATAACTTATCTGACTATATTTTTGGTGAATTGTGTGTGAAATTCTCAATCCGGTTTGGATGTTTATTCAACGCACAAATAATCCCTTGTATTCATAAAGTTTAATTTGTTGTTGTATTTTCTAAATTCCATAAACTTTTATGGCCCGTGTTAGAATTTTACTCCATTTAATCAGATTTACAATTCGCTATACGTCTAAAATTTATCCCATAATATATAGCATAGGAAAAAGATTTAATTTAGTATAAGCTCGCCCATATCGTGAATTTATTTTCAATGCTGAACTGCTTAACCTTCAGAATTAGATTTGGACTAGAGAGGTGTAGAAATTGCGTAAGTATTGTAAAAATAATTTGATTCATGCACCTTGGGGTATGAAGGAAGAAGGGAAGGCAGGAAGGGTCTTCCATTTAGTAAATAATTCACAGTGTTTACGACACTACTAAAATCCTAAGCACTTTTTTTATTGCATTCCACTTTGCCTTTGCTCCACTCGCCTTCGCCACTTTCAAGAATTTTACCGTCTTGTATGCATAGTTTGCGATTTTCGATTTGGCCTGGACTGACCCATCGAAATACATACATTGGTTAAAAAGAATTTGTCCAGTAAAAACGCGTTAAGACGTTAGACTCCACTCTCCTGTCATGGGATTTTTGGTGCTAAGAAATTAGTAAGGCTAAAATTCATTCCTCTGCTATTATTTTGCAAATCGTGTTAAAGGTTCAATAATAAATCCATTGGATTGCATTGGATTGCGTAGCTCTAGTAGTAGTGGATGAGGTAGGTTGAGTTTGGCAGTGACAAAGCTCAAGCTGATGAAGACTATTAACTAGCCTTGCCTTGTATTTTAGCCACTACTCCCACACAACACCTCACTGTCTTAGTGGACGCGGTCCGATCAACAGGCTTTCTTAGCTCCTTGTATTCTTCCTTACACTTTTTCTCATTAACCCTTTTCTTCCCCAATTCCGTTTTCTTGATTCAAATCTACTCCTGGAAAATCTATCAAATTTGAAGCAAACATTTTTTGCCGTGCACGCATTGGATTTTAAAATAAGTGAGTGCTCCTCAATATGTTTAGTTTCAATCAAAAAATAACAACAAGTGTGAATTAAGAAATTTTATAAAGGGATTAAATCCTCCTTCTACTTTGTGCTCGTCTCATCCTAGTCTTACAGGTGAGTTACTTATTTTTCAACTCGTGCACTATCATCATAACACAGCGTACCTTCATTCGAGTTTAAATCGAAAGAAAAAATTCAATTTTAGCAAATTTTTAGAGTTAAATTTCGAAATTACATTAGTATCTGTATCCAAATACGTAAATACGAAGTTTTAGATCAGCTGTTTTTTAGATTATTGAGAATTAGGCCGAATGTCGTAATTTTGTACCTTACACGATAGAAATTAGAATTCATACACTTTACATACTTTTATGTGTACTGAAATAATTTACGAATTTATGTGTAAAATTTTGGGGCACTGGGGCAATTCAACCATCTGCTTGAACGATTAAACTTATAGAGTTAGAAATCGTAAAATGGTTGGATTTGAATGAAAATAATGTAAAGGTCATATTTTAAAATGGATCAAGTCTATATCTATGGAAATTGCTTGAATTGAAAGTGCAAGTCCTTGCATCCGTGGCACCGATGGCTTGCTTTGCTTGCCACTCGGCCCATGTTTGTTGCATACTGATCTGATCTTGAATAATATAAATTTTTTTGCAACTGGAGAATCTCATCCACACAGCACGCTAGAATTTATTCGGCTTGAGACTGGGCCGTAGGGACATGTAGTAGTAGTCTATTGCATGAGAATTTGAATGATTTAAATAATTTTGAGGTTGGATTAAAACGCGACCGGAGGTGCGCTTAGCCTCATTCAAATGAAAAAAATCCTGTTGCTCTTGTGCGTTTGCTTTGCTTAATTAAGCACCTGACAATGAATCGTGGAACTTGGTTGATTGAAATGAATTTTTCGCTTGGGCTCAATTGAAGGTTTTGAAACAATTCAAAGTTTTCCATACACACAAATGCTCTTCTTCCATATTACATTTAACACACTAGCACAGACATAATATAATCATATCATATCATAATGAGCTCCTGGCCAGTCTGAAGCTTGATTGTATAAATGTATTACACATGGGGAATTATTTGTTCATTTAATATATAAACAACTTGGTGTGACCAACAGCACGTAATAATTCTTATATATGAGTTTAGTAAGCCCTTTGCCATTTTTTTTTGCGACTGGATCAAAAGAAAAAAAACTTGTATCAAAATATTAGATACGTGCGGCAGAACTGGTCTTGGCTATGTTCTTAGGATAGCATGGCGTCTGGAGTCGCCGCTTGGCTTGTGAAGTAAATTTCATGGTCGTTCTTTTGAGCGGCTCAGCTGAATAAATGTTAAATTAACCCAATTAAATCTACGTATTGTCTTGTTTACATGCAAATTGTTCAATTATAGAATACCTCTGTTATCCATGCTCTTCACAGTAATCTTGACATTTCTATATTAGTCAAGACTTGCATTTAGGAACCGGGATTTGGCTCAGCGAAAAATTTTGAAATCAATTGATCTAGAATATTTCATGGAAAATTTCCAAACTAATGTTGGTCAACATACAGCTACAGCTCATTCACGTGAATTTGAAAAAGTAAAAAATCCCCGTCGCGTGTCTTTATTTTTTTTAATATTACGGAAGGTGGATATGGATAATTATTTTTGTTTTCCCCAGAAACCAGGACTTGTCTGATTCTGATTCCCTGGTCATAAGCGGGCTAAATTCCGCAGTTTACAGTATACTGTGAGTGAATTCGTTTATTATAGTAATATGTGTGTTTACGTTTGGATCCTGGTCTAGGTCTTGTAATTAGGACTATGAAAAAAATTCTTAGAGTTTCATAAGATAATTTGAGAAGGGAGTCCACCAAATAAGAAATCAAAGCACGTAAGCTCCAGTCTCGCGAGGTAAACTGCTTTTGTGTTGTCCCATGCATTTTACATTGTTTTAAGAATGGAACTGGTGGATTTGCTCCTTGGACTTGGACTGTGCGTGTGTGAAAAGGAATTGTGGAGATTCTCAACCAATTTCAGATGATGATGATGACGGATAGATGATTTGATTGCCAAGGACGAAAGGAATTGCAAATGAAAATCAAGTCAAGTCCATCTGTGTTGTGTAAATAGGCAAACAAAAATACAGAGTCGAGTCTCTAGTGTTTTCTGTTGTAATGAACGCGATACATGGGAGACCATAGTTCAGGTTTCACGCCATTCCATTGTTTCTTTGGCTCAACAACTAAATAACCAGGTGGACGCTCGACAGTTCACACTCAAGAATGACAAGGCAAGGCCAAGTCTTCCTTGGCTCACATAATACATCGTGTATTCTATTAACATAATTTATGCATCATTTTTATGGTTTTCTCAAAAATTCAAAACAAAGTGGCACTTGTAGATTTAATGCATAGTGCATTTTCAGAATCGGCCACACTTTAGCTTCAGATCAAAATTGCTTTCCGGGTTCAAGTACTTGCATTTTCCGGTTCTTCCAATTAATTAGAAGGAAACAACGAACTAATTTAAAAAAGTAATTCTATTGCCGCTCAATCGCTATCGTAGACACAGGAATTTTCTTTCGAAAATGGTTGCGAGATTGACGTCCGATCCGGTCTGACTGAGTCCTAAGAAATGAGTTTGTTTTGGACGTCACCGAATGTTTTCCCATTATTTGTACCCAAATGGCAACTGATGTAGGGTTTAGCATTGACGGGCAAATGGGACCTCTTTTGATAATCACTGATCTTTTGATAACGCACGTAAAAGACGACTCCTTGGTAGATGGGAAAATTCCATCTAATTCACGTTGAACGCTGACGTACGGTAGAAGTGTTACCTTACATGCACGTGCAACCAGCTACACCTTTAAGCGAGAATCGTCCACTTTTATTTTCTTTTAATAAGCCATCGTCTGTAATTATGTCAAGGTTATGTGTATCCTCAACACTTAATTAAGCCGCCAATTAACTGGAATGGAATACATATAACAAATTATTTGTTTATAACAAATAAATGAAGATGGGCTTGATATGCTTATGTCGGCGTTTTTTACCCCGGCGAAATATTTGTTCATACTTATATTCGACTTTAAGTTTTTAATTTCTTGAATAAACCTATGGTTGGAAGATATTTACCTGACTGTGACAGTTAATACTTAATAATGACATTCGAAAAAATATCCCATAGACGTATGTATAGTCTTGCATTGCAAAAAAAATACCAAGTAAGAGCAAGACCAAGTCAGGGGATCTTAGGAAACAAGTTTTTCTGCAACTAAAACCGTCGTTGGACTTGTTAATAATTCGCATTGTAATTTTTTGCGGTCAGGTTTTTCCCAATTTGATTTGCATTGCACGTCACCTTACTTTGTTTTGTTTTTCTAACTTACTGTGCAAGTCTGTAATTTAAAGGGGAGAGGCCACACGTGGATTTTATTCTTGACTTTCAATTTATTTGGAATTCAAGAGAGGTTAGTTTTGGCAAGTAGAAAGAACACGATTAAAAGATGAAACCCAGGTGAAAATAGTCATGAAAAAAATAGATGGCCTGTACCAGTTTCTAGAAGTTGACGATTCAGCCTGTCCATTTCATTCAGATGAAATGTTAACGTGAATTGTTCAATGTCCATCTAGTATTTAAGCTAGCACATTAAACGCGTCAATTTCAACTTCTGTTTCTTACGAAACTACCAATACGTGTAGTCTTCATTAGCCACCATGCAATCACTGTCCTTCAGTGATTTGAACGGAGTAGACCGGATGTATTCAGATTTGAACGATTAGTGAACGGATGTCAAAATTGGGATGTCAATTTTTTCAGGTTCAGTTAACTACATGATTCAGACTGTATGTGTTAATAGGACATTCTGGCGCCAGATAATCTATCAATTTCGTTCAAAGCTTCCTCGAAACGGCGGACACTGTTAGTTAGTTGCTTAGATGCCATGTCGGGTCAAGCCCAGCAATTCTGGCGAATACTTTTTTTAGCAATTAACTATTTACATTGAAATACATTTGACTATTCTCTTGGGTCATTCATTCGCCACTTCGACTTCAGTACGATATTAAATTCTTAGAAATTTCTTTCGTCTCTGCTATATATACCCTTTCAATAAGGGATTTCCTGTTCTGATTATAAAAGTCCCTCCACAATGTCATGTTCGGCTGCTTTAGGGTGGAAGGGTGTAATCCAAGCATTTTAGCTTCTTTTGTTTGGTGCACCAAGCGTAGTTTGCCCCCAATTCTCTGACGATACAGTATATGTATAGTACGTGCGTCCTATACGTGATCATAGACTAACTATGACTTCCCTCGTATATGGATGGTTGCTTGCTGATTTTCAGCATCCNGTCCTATACGTGATCATAGACTAACTATGACTTCCCTCGTATATGGATGGTTGCTTGCTGATTTTCAGCATCCTACATAGATAAGCAGCCTTCTCAGGTCCAATCTGTCCTGTTAGATTCTGCAAGCTATCTTCCCAAGTCTAGTTATAAGCTTGTCTTTCAACAATGTGGCAGCATAAGTACTAAGACAAGCAGCACTGGAAGCTATACTCCGCCAAGTCTAATAAGCTAATGCCTAATGTTGATTTCAAAACCACACAAATGATCCGATTTGTGATTCTTGGTTAGTTTCTTCTAGACTTTAGTAGTTTGCTATGATTTCTTTTGATTTGTTACTTTTAAAGCGAGCTTGGTAAAGTTTCCTCGATTTTTTCTGTCAATTTCTCTTATTGTTAAAGAAATATGCAGAAAATTTAAAATTACTACAAACCACTTTGAGTAAAAGTGAGGTTTTGGATTTTAAGGATTTATTTGCATTGATAAGCGAGATTGGTGCAAGGGAGAGTTGATAGCGTCCTCCGCTTGGCATTGTGTGTTTTATGACGTTGGATGTTCAGTTGTAAACATAACAGGATTGAGGGCTTATCGTTCATCCCATCATTTTGCTCTAATGAGATGATAATGAGTTCAATGCTTTTCCCAATAATTTCATAGCACGGAGATTCACACTTAGCCGTCATAATCCCTCGTGTGCGCAAACACCTACGGATTGGATGCGTTTACACATAAACAAACAATAATTGAGTTGGACTTTTTTTGTAAAAGGGCGCACATTGAACTTAGAATGATGAGAGAGCACATTGCAAGCCATGACATTTGTGTTTTACGTAAACTTCACGAATTAATAGCCAAATTCATGGAAAGATTGGATTGGGCCCAATGACCGATCTCTATTTACAGAACAGGGCTAGGGGGTTTTGAATCATTGATTCCTCATTAAATGCATGAGAGTTTTGTATGACGACCCTCTACATAGGCTATTGTTCTATTTAGTTATAATTGCAAACTAATGTGTAATGCGTTTAAAATGTTTGCATGTATGGGCGAGAGAATGTAGCAGAAAACATGATGGGTTCAAACAAAAAACGCTTTAGATTTATTTTAACGAAGAGAAAAAAGGAAATGGTTTGATGTGATAAAGATTAGTTGGTCGTTCAAGTTGGGCAAGAGAAAATAAATTATAAAAGTGCTGGTTTTTGTGTCTGTTTCAAAAGTTTATGATTAGTTGTAGAATTAGCAGAGTATCCGTTGTAAATGTAACAAACTCATTTGTTAGTTGCGATTTCTTTTCATTTTTGCGTCGTGCTGTTCCATTTAAAAATCACACCAAAATTCATATGAATTGAATCAATTCAGAAATCCGCTGGGAATACAATCACCGCATATGGAACTTCTTGAGCTCTTGTGGTCAACACATTTCCTTAACTTGAAGAGACCAGCGGACGACAGTTTTTTATTTGCATGTTTAGTCCGAGTCAACTTCTTATATCGAAATACAAATACTAGTTGAAACTCGGGAGTCTTACTACCACCACGGACAGTTTTGCTAACTTACTTCCACATCAATCCCCGTCCATCAATAATAATATTAACATTCTGGTCGGGAATTCCAAGAACGTGTGGATAAATACGTAGAACCAAAAAAATCTTAAAGGTTCATTAGAATTTGTTTGTAAATTCTGATCATATCGTCCGACATGAAATATCGGTTAAGTCTGATCACAAATTAAGGACTTGAGTTCTGTCCTGATTAGTTTTGGTTTGGCAAGTGTAGTGCTGTAGTGGGTCAAGAGTTGATTTTGGCTACTTGAGAGATTTATTCATCTTCTGTTTCTGCTCTGCATGGTTAAGCGAAGGTTTAAGTGACCAGTGAAGTGGAATAAAAATACATTAAAACTGCAAATTTAGTCAAGCGAACCACAAATATTTTATTTGTTCTCATTGAGGTGAGACTGACCTCGTGTTTGTTCTTGTTCTACTTCAAAAGGCATTTATTTATTGATTTAAGTTTTGACGTCTAATAAAACTACAAGTGAAATCTATATTGAGAATTGTAACAATTTTGTGTGTTATGAAATGTTTAATTTATAAAATATTTGGTATTTCAGTGAAGTTTCGGATATGTTGGATAATTGCAGGATGACCTCTTCCCTCAGCCCTACAACGCCTTCGCATATTCTCTCTGACGTGGTAAGTTTTTGTTTTTTTCTACACCTCTTCTAAAGACTTTTCTTTTGTTTCAATTTCTGCGGACATAGCTACACAAGTGATGCCAGGGCTTTTGCATAAATTAGCAAGTGATAAAAAGAAGAAGCCAAAGGTTTCCTGCTCCTGCTGTCAAATTATTTTTATCACTCTCATTCTCCATTTCCCCCTGAGAGTTTGAACTAATGGAGGTTTTGATACAAGATATCGTTTATAGGAGGAAGGGTTAGAAAGGGAGAGCCAAATGAGTCAACACCTCATTACAAACAAATTATGAATATTAGGACAGAGAAAGGGGATGGGGTGATAAGGGAATCAGCGAGGAATATAATGAGTGACTCTGGATGGGTTCCATTAAATTAGTCTACTCTGTCTTAGATGTTAATTTAATTAATGAACGTAGAAGAGATATGTGAGCTTGAACGACCCTGAGAGGAACTCAGGGAGATAGCTCCTGAGCTGAGCTGAGCTGTCTTGTTTAGTAAATGAACAACTGATACAACCTGGAGCTTCGAGCTCGTAAATTGTCAACCGCGTGTTGCGCTTTAATGATAATCCAACCCATGAACCTAATTACCTTGTCAGATTTAAAATGTCTTTAATTAAATAAATTCCAACCTGCCTGCCAAGCTGAACTCTACATCATAACATGATACAAACATTCACGTACATGGCTACGTAATAGACATCTGTTCGTTTAAACTAATTTTAACCAACCCACTAGCTAGTCCAGGGTCTTGTGCCTTTCTTCGAAACTTTCGATTACAAATATTAATTCACTGAAATGTTTTTATCATATTGTGCATCTTTGTCAGTTGAATAAACGCACATTCAATCGAAAAAAGGAATAAAAAAAGTAGCAACTAGTACGCAATATGGTTTGTCAAACGGTCAAAATCTATTCATGTGTCATCGTGAAAACTAATAATTTTAAAAGGTGCAATTTATATTAATATTTACGAATTTTAGGTATACGGGATGTGGGAACAGGATGGTGGGCTCAGTACAATGGGAACCAAAATAGAAACGTCGGATATACTGGAATTCATGGATTCAGGGTTACCGTCTCCAACCACAATGACGCCTACTTCAGGGAGCCTTGCCCTAAATCACAATACATCCATGCGAGACGCCCATTTTCAATCCCAGTACCTCACTCCGTTGCCATCTTTAAGTGGGGAAACCTATGGTCCGCCTGACTCTCAAATGTTGGAAAACTATCATAGTCTTGCCAGCATTGATTCATCTTTCCAGAAATGTTAGTAATTTATTTTATTAGTCAGAATTTCTTGTCTATGTAAGATTATAATGACTAGAGCTTCGTCAAAGCTTTTAATTGATGCACTCTTTGATACTGATATATTTGGTTTCATTTTTGCGTTGCGTAGTTAACCTTAAATGGAAAAACCCTTTCAAATCTACCTCATGTGTTTATTAGCCAAGTTAACGAAAGTGACTGGATTTTACCAGCTATCCTGACCTCAAATGTACAATTTAATTGTGGCATCTGAACTAAGAATCGTTGAATATGTCGCGCCATTCCTTCTCTGAAAGCATAAAATGTTCACTAACACATGATTATTGTTATGAAATAATTGCCTACGTAAATTCGACTAGAAAAATGAAAGGGTATATTAAATTTCAGTTTCAGATGTGTGCTATAGAGCTTCGTCAAAGCTTTTAATTGATGCACTCTTTGATACTGATATATTTGGTTTCATTTTACGTTGCGTAGTTAACCTTAAATGGAAAAACCCTTTCAAATCTACCTCATGTGTTTATTAGCCAAGTTAACGAAAGTGACTGGATTTTACCAGCTATCCTAACCTCAAATATAAAATTTAATTGTGGCATCTGAGCTTGGAATCGCTGAACATGTCGCGTCATTCATTCTCTAAAAGCATAGTATGTTCACTAACACATGATTATTGTTATGAAATAATTGCCTACGTAAATTCGACTAGAAAAATGAAAGGGTATATTAAATTTCAGTTTCAGATGTGTGCTCACCCCCATATTCAGAAAACTATGAGAATTACATTCCCGACTTGACTGCACCATCTCACCTAATGCAGAATCAAGGGTTGAGTCATGGGTCAGGTCATCAGCATCACGATCCTGGGGATCAAGGAGATCTTTCACATTCCAATCATTTAATGCACAATCACAGCATGACTGGAACGCATGAACCCATTTTTAATCCTCACCATCAGTATTCATATCATCCTGATTACATGTGCGAAGATTTCGGTTGTGATCCAAGCGATTACTTTTTACTACGAAAAGGAGAATCCCCAACTACCTCAGGTAAACTAGGATTAGCGAATGCTTCGAATCATCTTGAGAATAGAAATTAATTATTAAATTTATATTTTTAGATTCTATCTCATATCGTGACATCGACTCCGAAGTAGACTCAAAGTCCTCAGGAGAAAGCCTAGAAACGCTCAAGAATCGTCTTGAACTACGAGCCAGTTCGCCACCAAAGAGAAGGGTTGGACGACCACCAAAAAAGGACAAAAAATTGAAGAGATCAGGTTAGCAATTGCAACTTGCCAAATATTTATTTACTGTCATGCATAAGTCCCAATGCATAAGCATATTTAGCCGATGAACTCATGGAGTAAGAGTAAACACTCGTTACTGCTTTGTAGAGCCTTCGCCGATTTTAATAGCATTTCGATGACGCGCTGGTTTTAATAAATGGATGGTGCAAGAATACAAATGTACGGAAGACCATTATTAGAATTATTACCAATTAACCCAAACCTTAACCCTTCAATCAGCCACAGTGAGCAAAACTAAGCCAACGGAGCAATTAAATGGCAATATCTGCTTCTACATTTTAAATCACTACTTAAACTCCAATCCGTTCTCTCGTGCTTAAGCAATATTAGTAACCCTACTTGCCCATGTCATGTCTAACCGACCATATCTGAATATGACACACATTTAGACATGCCCATGCAATACAGGTCGGTTGCCCAATTCCGACTATTATTTTTTTATGATTTATGATTAAATGGGCAGGTGTGAAGGAAGAATCCGTGTTGAGGTTGAGTTGAGATGTGAGAATTACGATTTTTCCACGGTCGCGCTTGACACGGTAGCTTTGAGTCTTTTTATGTCTTGACAGCGTCCGTGGACATTTGGACGGACTCAAATATAAAATACCAATGTGTCTATTGTATTTTATTGAGCATCCTGTGTTTATTTTATTACCATGCGTAATACAACGCGAGGATAATTATAGTCTTTTTGCCATGGACGAGTAGTTAATCCACTAATTTCAATGAGCTCCTACTAACTACACCCTTAGTTTATTAGCGCCGCTTCAAAGTGTTATGAATTGATGAAATCATCCAACATGAGTCGAACACATTTATATTTAATTTAATGAGTTTTGCTTGACCTTAGATGAAATGAAAAATTATTAAGCAACTGGCATAAAAATAGGGTAGGAAGTCTTGACAAGACGTAGGCAATTACTTTTCGCTGATGCATTGTCCTTCAATCTTATGTATTTTTATTCACATTGACAATTACACCAAAATTTATGGCACAGCTAAGGTCATCAATAATCAACATGTTGTCTTTTTGTTTGCAGAGAAAAGAACCGGACGCTTGTGGGAGTTTATTCGTGATTTGTTGAAAAATCCAGACTACTGCCCTAGCCTGGTTCGATGGGAAAATCCTGACGAGGGACATTTCCGTTTCGTTAATAGCGAAAAAGTCGCTCAATTGTGGGGACAAATTAAAGGGAATCCACGGATGACTTACGAAAAACTGAGTAGAGCCATGAGGTAATGCGGGCTTAACCACAACACGTTTACAAATTTAATTATGACTAAATTTTCTCAATACTAAAATGCGCATGTATTTTATAATTACGTATTAATTTAATATCAATCCTAATATTCAAAATTCTTGTTGAATTGCAGGTATTACTATAAAAGTCATGTGTTTGAACCAGTATTAGGACGCCGTTTGGTCTACAAATTCGGTTGTAATGCTGTCAATTGGAAACCCGTCAATCCAAACTTTGTTGTTCAGAAACTTTATAGTTAAATGGATGAGCTTTCTTGCCTATGGAAGAATCAGAGCACGAGGAATCTTCAGAACATCAAATTCTATACAACAACGCATAGTTTTTAGAAATTAGAAACAAACCCGAATTATTTGTTCTCAATAAGTTCCTTAATTACATAGATTCCTTTTTCTCAATACTTGTCTTGCCATTAGTGCCTTACCTTTGACTTCCAGGCGAAAACTTTTTTATATGTAGAGTAAAGTCAAGAAATTTTACAAAGGTGGGAAAGTTTGTATGGTCAGGTATTTAAATTGGCATGAAATTTACAGGAATGTGTTAACGGTAAATGTAATAGCATATTTGAATATGTAAGTGATAATTGTTCCCAGTTCAATCTTTACGCTAACGTTTTGTTTTGCAAAGTTTGTACATCGGTTTTTGAAAGAATGCTGACTTTAGAAGGAAAAATTGTCCATGTGTTCGTAACATTCCTTTAAAATCAAATTAAATTATTATATTGAACTCTACTTGATCTGTTGTCCCTTTGTTAAAAATTTTAGTATGAAATTTCGATTCGCTGTAAATATTTAATTTTGCATAATTATCGTTAATTATTGTCAAAGACTTGTGAAATTGAAATTAACATTCACATTAATTTGGTCAAACAAGGCGAAAAAAAGATAGTTTATTGTTATTATATTTTGTTATGAACCGAACAACAGTTTACAAATTCTAATTAACGAAATTCCAGTTCTTTCATGATGCTTATTTTCTAAGTTGAATTCTAATGTAATTTTAAATTGGCTGGGGCAATAATTGTAGATACTGAGAAGGTACTACGAAATGGTGACCACCGTTTGTAAGGAGAAATTTTTGAACCAGGAGAAAAATTTTGTGATTATATTTGTGACTTGCGGCCAAAGAATTGAGCTTTGACATTTTGTAATGTATAACATTTGAGGACAAGAATAATCTTAGTCTAGTTCGAGCTGTACAAATAAAAGAATAATTTGTGTCAGTGAATTCACTAATAATTAATCCTACTCTGCGATACCCAACCATGCTCAATATTGTGTGTGAATACTTATGGTCCCACTATTTCCTGATTTAGCTGAAGATGTACATTTTAAAATTCCAACTTTACCTACCGTATGAAAATCTAGTTTAGGATTTCATGGGAAACTATGGCCAGTACAAGAGTATAGTTTGTAAATTTAATATTTTATTGAACGACTGGTCAAACCCTTGACTTCTTCAATGTGCTGTTTTAGTTTAATATTTTCTCTGTAGTAGTGTCATGTAAATTAGCTGATCATGGACTAAAGATAAGCCAGCATAACTAAGAATAAGACGCTGCAATTGGTGTGAATTATTTAATTATTTGAAGATTTGAATACAATAATTGTGTTTTAGATGATTTCCAGGGCTTATTTGTGTTGTCAAATGCAAAGCTGTAATTTTAATCATGCATGTGCTTGTTGTTTATAAAAGAACATGGATCTTCAAGCAATGAAGTATTTTATAATGAAATTAAAACATTTTTGTTGAAAGTTCGGAGACTTTTTATTTTTTCTAGCTTGTTCCAATTGGACAGTTGGGAATATTATCCTTGTAGCTATAATTTTCAATCAAGAATCCTAAAATTGAACCATGAATTTACGAGCAAAAGTCTAGAAAGAATTGAATTGAATTGTGTTTATTTCCATGATTTCGACACATAACAATATATCAAGAAGATACAACTGTTCTTTTTAGAGTCAGATCATGCTAAACTAAGTAGAGGAGAAAAATTTTAGTTGAAAAATAGGTAAAGTATCCAATTATTCCGAATTAAAAATATACATTAAATTCTGAATTTTGAGGAGATCGATTGAGAGCAGTTACATTAACATGTATAAGGTTTGCCATTAACATACAAAAATACACCACGGAAGTTCACTTTCACTCCATTTGACTTCAGTTTTTTCAAAGTTGGCATTAGTTGTGCTCGAGCGTTTCTCCCTTCAGGGGTCAGGTCATCCGTTATGGTGACAGAGGATCCTTTCAAAGTTTAGATGGATAGGTACTATTTTGATGTGACTTTATGAGCTATTCTAATAGATTTGGGTTAGGCCCAATGCTCACAGCGACGGAAGAATAGAATTGATTAGTTATATTATCCACACTCTCTGACTCTTGTAGATTAAATTTGGGCCTAACACTTGGTCCAAATAATAAAGAGACGCATTTCAAAGCAGATGTCACAAAAAACAAACAAGACAGGGGTTGACACATTGAGGACACTTGTATTTTTATCACGTCAAAGGAAATGATTAGGGTTTTGGCCAAAAAGAGCGGAAGCATTATTTATGCAATGGTAAAAATTATCTCTAATCCTGAGACCTATACTGCACTCTCACTCATCAAAGACGCATTCAGTCCAATTCACGGTTTCGCACTGACGACAACGGAAGAGAACCTCACCATTTATTTATACACGTAATTAGTTGAGTGTGTAATCAAGAATTCGTCATTCTGTTACGCGAAGAAATTCGGCTCATATTCGTGTCATTGTAGCTCCAGCATAGGTAAATAGAATGTACTAATTATCTCTCTACATTATTCTATGCTATCTGTAATATTTGACAATTTTAAAGTGGAGAGTCAAGTTTCCTCCAATTAGTTGTGCAGGTAATTCTACCCCAAGTGCAAATGAAGTTTTAGCATTGAGGATTGCGTGTAAAAACACATGGTGATAGGATTTAGACGTATGCTGATTCATACCGGTAGTGGACTTCGGCTCCACTGTACAGTACGTTAGGCACTCTGTTTTACGTCAAATATACTCGACAATTGTTTCAATAAATATCCCAGACTTGTAAAGACTGAATACCAGTATTGACTCAACTTCTGAAGGACAGTTGATCCCAAGCAAATAAGAAAACTCAATTTCACACTTGTATTAATAGGAATATATTATAAAATATTATTAGAGCCAAGGATTAACACTATTATTAGTAAGTTCTTTAAAGTAGCCAATCCCCTGGATTTAATTTGTGCAATATTAAAACTTTTCACATTTTTTTAAAATTTAGGTTTCAGGAAGACAAAAATTAATTGATTCCAAAAAGAACTAATCAAGATGGCAAATAATAAACTTCAGTTTCTTCCACTTCTCCTATTCATCATGTTTCCAGTCTCCTTTATCATAACGTAAGTCGAATTTTGAATTTAATTTTTCTGATAGTTCCTAAAAATAATCATTTTTAATAAAATTGGCTACAGGTATACAATCGCATTGAGCAAAGGACACATAAAAGCATTTTATTCGTACATTTCGGACACAGGAACGACTTCTCCAGAGCAATGCTATTTTGCCCTCTTTCTGAATTTGACAGCTGTTGTTCGTAAGTGTTGAAATGGGTAGAAATAGTAAAACATTTACTCAATATTGATGATTTCTAAAATAACTTCAGTTGGAGCCGTCGTTTACGTCCGATTCAAGCAGGTTGAAGAATATTTCAGGACTAGGAATCAAAATGTTAAGTGCATGAATACATTTGGACTTGTATTGGGAATAGTTTCAGCTCTTGGCGTCATGGTTGTTGGGTGTTTTCAGGTGATCAATCCCTTTCACAAGATTTTATGTACTTGCAATTAAGAAAGTATTTCTACAGATCTAACTTCTCTTTCTGCAGGAATCCAACATTCTTGTTATGCACGTAGTGGGGGCAAACATGGCCTTCCTCGGTGGTGGATTTTACATGACTTGCCAGGTAAATTGTCTAACGCTGCACTCTAACAAATCCATTATTTTAATTTACTTGTCCTTTCAGGCCTACTTCACTTGGAAGATGCTTCCAATGTTCACCAGTAAATTCATCGCCATTCTAAGAACATTTATTGGAATCGCATGCATAATTTTGTTCATCATTACATTTGCACTTGCCATTGTCAGCATGAACCAATTCACAGGTAAGGAATCAACTAGAATATTCCAATTTATTCTTCCCTAGTTAACCGGCATGGGAATGAAACTCCAAGCTAAGTTTTCTCTGCTGATAAAGTCTGACGCGGTCCAAAGGTGTTTGAATTGGAATTTTCATATCATAGGTCAATACAAAGAGTCAGTTACAAATTAGGACATATCCTGAATCCTCAAGTGCTTTTTGTTGTTCATAGTGTCTGTCTAGTAAATTGAATTGCAGAGTGATTGATAAGATTGGGCATTGGGTGGGCCAGATCATAGTGTGACATGAAGAAGAGTTTCCTCTAGTATATTTTTATCTCATTTAAATGAACGAGTCCAAAGCAAACAATCCAGAGTCTCAATTTGTCGTATTGAGTTAGTCATCCCAAATTTTCCGCAATATGCCCACTGTTTCCGATTTTATTCCTATCAAATGGCCTGAATGTTCTCGAACTATTTTGCTTTCAATTTGATATGAGATATGTTGACTAACTTTTTTTTACATTGTACTTTGTGAATTTAGGCGACAAAACACTTTTATGGGAGCCCAAACACGGGGGTTGGACAACGCATGTAATATCAGTCGTTGCAGAATGGGTCATGGCAGCCCTTTTCGACATCTACGTCATCACGTTCATGCTGGACTTCCGCAAAGTGACCTTCGAGGGCCCTAAGGTTGAACTCTATTATTCAGTCTAACTTTTCAAAAATACCAACTACTAGCTCATTCGAAACGACTGTGCTTTTTCCTAGTCATACTACGATTTCATTTATAAACTGAAAAACACACTTATTTTTTATTTATAACTAAATATTCGAGTACGGCCCGGACAAAGGAAGAACTGACTTAAACTGTATCTCCAAATTTCATAATCTCGAAATTAGCATTACATTTTGTAAATTACGTTGAATACTTTAATTACAATTGAATGTAACGGGATTTAATAAAGCAGATTATTTCAAATGTCAAACGGATCAGTCAATTGGTTTCATTTCCTTTCTTCCTTTGTCACTAAATTATGAACTGATTTTATTTAATAAGCAATAATATTAACGTTTCTTGTTATTTTTAATTGCACAGTTCCGAATTGTGGAGACTAAGGATTCTAATGGAAATCCAAACACAAAAAAGTTCGTTCAAGTTCAATACCGTGTCGGAGGTGATGAGACGAATGCTTAGATTGGCCGAAGATTAATAATTCACGATTAGAAATTATTGGGAGCAGCCGAAAGTCCAAGTCAAAATCCCGGTTTGCAACGTTATACCAGTTCATTTGTACTTTGCAATAACTTTTATACCGTAACATTCAGTTTATTATTACGTGTCCCAAATAAAGTGCATTAGTAGGTTGATTTTTATGTTAGCCAGATTGTATTAGTATTAAAGATGGTAATCCCATATTCAATATTAAAGGTTTTCCTAATTGTCTTAATTGTCTGATTTAAAATGGCTTGATATTATAAATTTGGCATGCGCTCGGACTGATATTTGTCGTCTCACGAGAACTTGTAGACTGCTTAAATTTTTAAAGAACTGTTCTTCTCTGCGTTAGGGTATAAAACAATTCGACACTCACAAATCTGATCTCATTCTGAAGATATTCCTGGTTTATAATTCTGGAAAAGTCAGTAAACGCAGACTAAAAAACTATTCGTGTGAATTAATATCGCACGACTCTGTTACTAAGACCGTACATGAAGACATACACTTTATATCGAATGTATTTTGATTTGATTTTATACACATTTTAGCAATACAATTTTGAGCAGCCCGACAACAAACTTGACAGTTTGCAAAATTTACATGTTGGTGTTAAAAACATAAAAATAATCGAAATTCTTTATTGACCTTTGAGCCTCCTTTGCGCCCGCTAGGATCAACCAAGACTTGCAATGCTTACATATTGTGAAAGCCCTGAGTCGGACCTTTCCAAATCTGTATTACATGTATGATTTATTGGGAAACGTGAAAATCATGGTCAAAGGTCAAGATTCGGGAATCGGTTTTTCGAGTTTCTCTGACCCCGATACTAATTTTGACCTAAAATTCGAATTCAGCTTATCCGATTTAGTAAAATCAGAAGTCAACTTTAAATTGTAAAATTTTCATCAAGACAGACTAACAGGAACATGGTATTCCTCGAAGCTGAATAATGTTTTTAAAGTTTAGACAGAAAATGCAAGAGAAAATATCAGATACAATAGCAATATTGAGCATGTTAACCATACGAGATGGAATTATTACTAAATTAGTCTGCATACATCAAATCTTCCAACACATCATTTTTTTTACTTTTAATTGCAAACAAAAGCAAACCATGGAACGAATTTATTAAGCAGCAGTTGATAAATTTATCCACCTAACTTGACAACTTAAACTATATGAATCTCATATTATATTGTACAACAATGGCTAGTATTTTTGATTTCTTTATCCTTTGGGTAAACCAAGTTTTCTCCAAGATGCAAAGAAACTAGAAATGTTTATCTTAAAGAGATTGCTAGCCTTATGAGGTTCTAATTCTGAAATTTGGATTAACGTTTTTCCATTATTATATTATTCTACTTACCTATGCTATTCATGTCGATTAATTGTAATCCATGTCTTATATTTTTTGTTTATTGATCGTCTTAGTGTGGCTACAGAGTACGGAACAAAGTCACTTCTCAGACCTGATCACACAATTCTACATCTTCGAGTTGCTGAATTCGAGAATATCTTCTGAACGACATGTACTGGAAATGCCTCGTACTATTTTGTGACTGTGGGAAGTAGATTAAAAAAGTATATTTAACTTCAAATGTGCTATTCTTAATTTTCGTCCCACGCACGGAGAGAATGGAATTGTTTGTTAAGGGTCCTTCCTTCATAAGGGTTTTATCCACTCGCATTGGTGTGGATGTCGACTCGATGTTTTGTTTTATCCAGACCCAGACAGACACACGATAAACTTATCTTTCACACATTTCCCACGCGGTTGGCTAGACTAAAAGACTCTAACATGTCAATCTACGAAGGAACCGCAATAAAAAAAAATTACTCTTCTTAAAGAAATAGTATGGATTTTGATTCTCACGTATTACTTTTGTTCTTTCCCGTTGTTCAATTAGTAATTAAACTAAAAATAGTAGTATTGTCATTAGACACACTCGCTTAGTAGGAAGTGTAGTCAAAGTCAAACGGTAGTCGGAGGAGATAGGAAGTCATGCACTGCAATTCAAATCCTTTTTTGCTTCTAGACATGTTAATTTTGAATGGGCTATGTGTCACTCTCATTTTCTATTCCTCAGCATGCTCGTGCATCCAATTATCTAGCTGCAATGACGTAATGATGCTGCTCAAGTTTAATACGGATACGGAACAACTCAAAAAATTACAATTTTAATAGCTTAGTTAAATTTACCGTTGCAAATTTTATTATGAGAGAGAATACTGAGAATTTTCATTGACGTTAGACCTTAGGAATTTAGGGTTCAGGTAATTTAATATGAACAATGCATTCGTGTCCATTCTTGCACATTGGACAAATTCAGTAACCATAAGGAAATTGATTTAAACATTCGGAGTAATTTTTATTTCAGAGTCAGGATGGAGTGCAATAATGTCATGCAAAAATTGCGCAGTTTGCTAGATTTGTTTCCAGTGGAAATACAGCGGGCTGGAAATATCTGCACATTTTAAGAGACGTCAACATTGACGAAGGACGCTCTATTGCGATACATTTTATAATACCTTTTTCAGCCACAATTGATTAAGAGGCAAACCAAACAAAGATTTGTCTGCGCACGGCATCATTTTTGCGAAGGTGATACTAATGACAACGCCATTATGTCATGAGTTCTTATCCCTTTACAAATGCCATCATTTCATAATCTTTCAAAATTGAATAAGAAATGAGTTATACAGCATATATTACGTTCGTGTGAACTTTTGACAAAGAAGATTCGCATAGAAGCGATGAGACATAAGCAATGCCATGCTCTGCTTATACTGTGCTTTAATTACATTGTAAAAATAGCACATAGGAGAATAGAATGTGCTGAAGCAGAGTCAATTCTGCATTGGCCAGCGTCGCCTTGTATTGTACTATGAATAACATTTTGTGTCAAGTAATTGGTGGGTATTGGTCGGTTAGGCCATACCA
>WJEZ01000295.1:0-33070 GCA_009869925.1 Thalassaphorura encarpata
AATAAGCTTTCAAAATACGTGAGAACAGTCTGAATGGTAGGTTTTATTCAGGGTATTGGTAAATGTATCCATTAACACTTACTTGGTTTGCCTAATGCAGCGTCCAATGTCATGCCAAGAAAACTGTAGTATCTTCAGAGCGATTTCCTCCAGCAATATCTCTTTGACATTTGGATTCATCGTTTTGAGCCTTTCTTCACCGTATGAATCCTTGAATGCATTCATCTCTTGCTGACAAAGCGCAGTAACGTAACTGTGAAGGACAAATCGAAAGAATGTGGTGGTTTGGTTAAACTTGTCCTTGACGTCAGGCCCTGCCTGAAAACATATAAGAGTGCAGAATATTTTGAATTAATTTTTAGTACTTTACGTAGTGACGAGGAATACAAAATAATTTCACCTGTGTATGGCCAAAAAAGGCTTTAAGATGCGGAAGACTCCCTCGTCCAAAATGGTTTTCATTCGACTTGTAAAGAACATTCATGTCATCCTAAGGTTTAGAGAATTTTATGATCTCATTAGTTATGAATGAAATTTAAGGTTATTATATTAATGCTTCCATATCTGCAATAATACGACTCTTTTGTGCCATGCCGAAACTCCCGGGTATAAACCATCCAGCTTTCCCTGCTCAGTGATTGAATTCAATCTCAACTCCTGAGCAGCCCTTATTCTGTCAGCTGTAAGTCCATCCCCCCAAGCTATGACTGGGAATACTTTTCCAGTAATATATTTTGGGAGATATCTACTCAAGACAATGCTAAAGAAATCTAGTAAACACTCGAACGCCCAAGTAAAGTAACGAACTTACGATTGAAGCTTCCTCAAAATTTCCACCATTCCATCCTTCGTATTTTCATCTTCCATAAATATGCCCATGTTAACCTGTGCGACAGTTAGTGGTAACTAATCCTTAACTGCTTCATTGAGTACTTTGGTTTTAAAATAAGAAGTAATTAACTATACCGTTCGGCTCTTCTGAGCTGAATAATCTTGGTACTCGTGAGGTGTGTGCCACACTATACGACGCTTTAATGGCTTGAAAAAATCCATTGACTGGACAAGAATTCTTTTGATGCAAGTAATATGGTCTTTTTTTATAGCAATCAATTCTTCTTCTGTTGGTAAAAATGATTGAAGACTTAAGTCCACTGCATTCTGCCGTTCATATTGCGCCGTGGCTACTTCAATTCCTGTTGGAATGCGACTGAAAACTGCAATGGCACTCACAAGATTCAGCATAGTATTCTTGTGTCCATAGCTGCTGGATCCTATTTTTACCAGCTTATTCAGATTGTCAAATGTAAAGTTGAGCCCAAAATATTTGTCTGTGTCAGCTTCATCCTCGAAATCTAAATATCGATTGAATACTTTCTTTTTTGCTCTGTATTCGGGAGACCTTGACGCAAGTCTCTTGGCAGGCAGAGACTTAAGGGAAGTTTCAACACCTTGGTCTAGATCTTCCCAGTCCATGTCAATCAAATCATCTTGTTCTTCTATCTCGTTCTTGCTCAGCAGAGCAGAAATTTTCTATGAATTGCAAGCATGTTTAGTCCAATAATTTATTTCATAATTCATCGGCGAATACTTTCTATACCTCTTGCCACCCGTGGACAGCTGAATCATACTTTTCTCTCAAGAGGTCTAGGAGTGCAACTACGGTGCTGTAACTGCAACAAATTCCGAGCTTGTTGAGGGTTTGATAAGTCTGTGGAAAGTTAGCTATTATTAATGTGGTGAATTAAGAACAGCATTATTAATAGAATTGTAAAATTACCTGTGTACTGGCTTTTGTTTTCCATAGAATAAGCCCGACTAATTTTTGGACCCGATTACAAAAGCGATTGTGGTCATTCATACTTATTGCAAGTATACATAATCGTCTGAAGATATTTTCCTCTTCATTTCGTTTAGGACACATGCCTTGAAGAATTGCCTTGACCGTAGGGGCTATTAAGTCCAATTCTCTCTCAAATTTGACATGCGTATCAATGAGCTCGCCCTTCTGTATATTTTCTTTTAGAAATGTGATTTTCGTAAGCTCTTGTATTTCCTTTTTGACTATTCTCTTGATTGTACACAGAAATGCCGATCTCCGCCTAGCGTCGTATTTCGCTGCTAACATTTTTCTACCAACTGGTGTTTTCACTATTTTACCAGTTTGAGAAGAAGCATCGACTAATTTTGGAACGGTCTGTGTGGTTTCATCTTGAATTATTGTCCTTGTTTTCACGTTCAGGGTCTCACAAACTGTCTCTCCAATTAATGTTCCCCCCTCTGTCAAGTCCAAAAATGTCCTCATCTTCTCTTGAGCATTTCTGTGTGTAATATAGCAAGTTTTTAGAGCTTCTGCACAAGGCTTACAGATGACAGAGAGCTCATGTGGATGTACATTGAACACAGACTTAATAGCCGAGGAAACGCTAATATCCATATTCTTTAATTTTGTAGACACATATGACAATGTCTTGGCGGAATCCACACGAGTCCTACCACAGTTAATACATTTAGCCATTTTTAAAAGATTAGCTTAGCTATTTAGAAATCTCAGATTACTTCAGTTATTTAAAATTTATGTGTAAGCCCGCTTTCGTGGCAGGCCCAATGAATTGTGAGATATGCAGAATGATTTTATATGCTAATAGCGAATTCATTTGACAATCTAAAATCAACGAAATTATTTCCTCGTACAGGAAGCTCAGTCCACACGTCTGTCTGCAAAACTCTTTTGTCAAAATTGACTCGAATTTATTTCTGATTATTATTTCATAATAAAGTCTGCGTGCCGTTTCAAAATCTATGCAACGTACTTTCTGTGTAAGGTAAGAAAAGTACTTTCATTATACAAGTAAAAGTTTTTACACAGACAACTAATGAATAATGATGTGTAAATAAGTATTAATAATCAAATTTTTACAATCATTAACTGAATTAATCTTTTACAAATAAAAAAAGTGTGCTATTAATATTATAAGTTCCAAATAAAATGTCCTTCATGATTTGGTCGGATTTACATCAAGTAGCGGTAACATATAAGAAGAGCTCAAGTAGGCGGAACTTTCCCTTCCCGTGCTACTGAATTTTAACCCATATTGATGGCCGTCTGTACGTAGTACAGACGGTGTGTTGTCAACCCTTAAGTGGCGATTCCACTTGGCAGGAAACATGACAACGTCATTTGCAGAGATTAGTAAAAATATTTGCAGAAAATCTTGGCAGATAATTTTCCTGCCAAAACTGTGCAAATTATTTGCAAGCGTAACCACACATGGCAGCTATTTGCGCGAGAGTTCAAAAGATCATATTTGAACCTAAAAAAGTTCAAACGATTATATTTGAAGCCAAGAAAGAGTCAGAGGTCATTTTTCAATAAAATGAAGCTGTCCAAGAAAAAGGCAGTCGCAATTTTGACACTCATGCTTATTCAGAAGCAAAATCCTCCAGCGAAAACTAGACTTAGAAGGTGAGATTAGTACTAGTTATAGTTTGAGGTCCAAGCAGATTCAACATTTATCTGTATACAATAGGAGATGGTGGGTTAAAAACTGGATTAAGGCTAAAGTTAGCCAAGGATGTCATGATAATCTCCTTCAAGAGCTCCGACTGGATGACCCGGACAGGAGATACTTGCGGATGGATGAGAGTACATACGTTTATCTCTTGAATGCTGTTTCTGATAAAATTGGATAAAGAAGACACAAGGTTTAGAAAGGCAATTTCGCCCTCCGAAAAGCTGTCTATAACTCTACGTCATTTGGCCACAGGTAACGACTTTATAGTTGTTTTTCAATACAAGTTTTATACTATAAATAATTATTTTAGGAGAGTCACAATGGTCTCTGTCTCTTCAATTCCGGATTGGTCAAAGCACAATATCAAAATTTATCATTGAGGTCTGTTCAGCTTTGTACGAAGAACTCAAAGACTACTTAAAAGTCCCAACAACAAATGAGGAATGGAAACGAATTGCCCGTGGATTTGAGTCGACCTGGAATTTCCGCGCAGTAACCAAAGAAGAGATCTTCACGGTCGTCCTTTTTCTCCAGTACTTGTAAGCATTTGGAAACTTAAGAATTAATATCATTTTTCCCTAGATTTAAAAGTAAAAGTCAGTCAATAGAAATTGTATACGTTCTATTTTACACTAACCTGAGACTTACCTTTGGAACTGGAGCAATTCGTTTCTTTCGTGATTTTGGTTCGATTGCTTCCCTGGATTGAGGCCTGCTAGTTGATTGGCTTTCATCAACTCATGCGATGTTTCTGAGCCCATTTCCATCATTTGAATCAGTCAAAATTTGAACTTGACTAGTCTCGGCTGCCTCAATCGGAAATACGTTATTTTCTGAAAAGCTTTGGAGGTCGTCACTCTTGCCATCGAAAGCAGACTGACTCTCATCTGGAACTTCCTGTCGGAGATTGAATTTGAAATGAAATAATTTTGTAATTAAATTTGATAATTCTCTGCTTACGTTAGACATTAGCAATTCATTCAGGTTGCTTTTAGTTGGCCGTGGGGTAATTACGTCCTTCAGGAACAGGAGACTTTGAAAGTATTCCCAGCTTGGACTGTAATCATCATCAGAATCAGCTCCGCTCCCCGAACTCTTCTTTGGGATTTTCTTGAACTCCATCCCGAACCTTGTCCTGAGACTGTGAAATTTTCTGATAACTTCCTCAATCAGATCTGAGAAAATATCTTAGATTTAATTATTTATTTTAACCAAGTCAATGTTAAAAAAAGACTTACCATAGTCTCGAGATCCATCTAGCAATTTTTGACCCTTCAGCCATGATTCAATACAAAGATGTTTTTTCAACTTATTTTTGTAGTCCTCAGTTTTTAAATTCCACATGTAACTCGTGAGTCTGGTAATGCTGGATAAGACTAGTTGTTTTTGACTCATCCCAGTCAATGATCCACACAGCCGGTGCAGGTTTTGAGCGTTTATCGGTAATTTCAGTCTTCGAAATGACTTTTCGTTTGACCATTTTGTCTGAATTCTCGAAGTTACTATGGTTCTGTGTTTACAATCAAACAACCCGCGCCCGAATTATCTGCAAATCATCTGCAAATAAGTGCCGGGCACTAATTTGCAGATGGGCCTGCAAATCGATTTGCAGGCCTTTGCAGACATTTGAAGAGACTATGGCAGAGCGATGGCAGGTCTGATTAGACTTTGCGCTCTATGACTAATCCTTGGCAGGTCATTTGCAGACGATTTGCAGGTCAAAACCTGCCAAGTGGAATCGCCACTTTATGGAAATGTGATTAACAATCAAACAACCCGCGCCCGAATTATCTGCAAATCATCTGCAAATAAGTGCCGGGCACTAATTTGCAGATGGGCCTGCAAATCGATTTGCAGGCCTTTGCAGACATTTGAAGAGACTGTGGCAGAGCGATGGCAGATCTGATTAGACTTTGCGCTCTGTGACTAATCATTGGCAGGTCATTTGCAGACGATTTGCAGGTCAAAACCTGCCAAGTGGAATCGCCACTTTAGCCATGAGTAGTAAAGAAGGTCGTTTTAATTTAGCACCAGTTGATCGTCGTCCAACCCGTGCCCACGGTCGCCGTCGGCGTTCCCCCAGTACCACGACCTCCAGTCGTGGGAGTAGGTGAATGGGAAGGGCTGGTATCAGGGATGGTTAATGCAGAAATTCGGGCAAAAGCTAAAGCCCACGCCATAGCCCAACGTGAAGCTGCTGCTGCAGCACCGAAGCCACCAGGACACGGCATCACACGCTATGGGTCACCAAATGACCCAACTGACCGTGCTATTACAGCTGATGGGCGCATTGGCCGTAGAATTGGAGGTGGCGATCGTCACCCTGGGGAAGCTCAAGCAGGTGCTGTTTTACGACTTGTGGATAGGGCTGATTGGATGGTAAGTCAGTTTATAAATCTAATTCTTGCTGACCTCTGATGTATTATATTAATTCTGTCGGTATTCTGTATTTTTAGACTATTCAGTACATGAACTTGACTGAAGGAATTCATCCAAATCTGTTTGATTGGTTTGCTAAATTCAATGAGGAATTCTTTCGTCGAGAAGTTCGGTATACAAAGCCGTTTTGGGTCAAGAAAATAAAGAATGGACCTGCGTGGACAATTTTCAACCAATTCCGAGACACTGGAGACTGGACACAAAAAGGCAATTATAGAATTGAGTGAGCCTTTGCTGAATAAAAAACCATTGAGAGATATTTTGGAGGCTTTGCTTGTAAGTTTTAGTAGTAAATTCTAGAGAGATTAGCTCATAGGTCATTCTAGGATAATTCTGCTTACTCACTGTTTCTTCTTACCTTAATACAGCACGAAATGATCCATGCATGGATCTTTGTTACTGGAGCCGATACTATGAATACTCGAGGGACTAGGACCCACAATGAACTTTTTTTGCAAAAATGAATGAGATTAATAACCAGTCTGGGGCTGGAATTAATGTGAGTTTGAATTATATTAATTTCATACAGAATAATAGATTTTTGTTCGTTGGAGGCGATAAAGTGAACGGATTTGACCTTAGAGACTTAAATTCTTTTGTTATATTTCAGACAACTCACTTGACGAGCACAGATTATGCCATATCTGAAGCTGCGACCGTTGTTTGGCGTTGTGATGGTCCATGTCAACAAAAAGACCATGGCAAGAATCACTTGGGATGGATCAAGAGATCCAGTGCAGTGCCACCTTCACAATTGGACGATTGGCATGCATGGCATCAGAACACTTGCGGTGGAAGATTTCATCGTGTTGACGTTGAGCAACTGGAGCCAGAAGTTTCTTTGAAATTGAAGGAAATTCCTGCAAATTTTGGCTATCAAGAATATGATGGCGAAGGACGGAAATTGGGTAAGTATTAAAAACTTGAAAGTAATATTTATTTATGACACTTGTAATTCATACTCAACTATTTTATTTATTGTTTTTAGCTTTTTCTGTCAGTGGTGAACAATGTGAGCCATCAGTAATTGTTCGTGGAGGCCAAAAAACTCCCAGTGTTGGGGAATATGCGACAGGTCAGCGTCTTCGTGATGATCAAATCAGTCGTCAATTGGGTAAACACTACCTTGGTAGTGGATTTTCTTCATCTGGTCCACGGCTGCCACGCCCAGTTGTTCCATTCTCTGGACAAGGACAAGTTCTTGGTGGTAACGGGAATGGAAATCCATGGAAAATGGAAGGTGGACGTGGTTCTGGAAATGGTGGGGAAGGAAATTCTCTTGGTCGTCACTAAAGTTTATTCAATTTGGTTTTTGGAAAAATTATTCCGAAAATGATATTTATTATTTCTGACCACAGGTTAAAATGTTAATAAAGAAATATTTCTTTGTTACTGAATTCCAGGTCAGGTTCATATTGTAATTTTATTAGATAAACCAAACCAAACTACTAGGCTAAAATTGCACCAATAGTGAAACCTATGGCAGCGTTCAACATTTCTGTTAAAAGGTCAACGTATTCTCATAGGTAGAAAAATTCACCCTAGATTCGCATGGCAAGAATACTTCTCGAGAACTGTTTGATTTCCTTCCTTACTGTATTTTGATATCGATGTTTGGATGAAATTGTCTGAGATGGAAATTTTTTTGCGTCTAGGATGACAGTAATGTTAAAAATTAGGAGGCTTGAGCTCACAGTTGTATAGCTGCAGTTTCATCCCGGAAACTGGAAAGTAGGACGACATTCCAAGGACAAGTGCGATTAAAACAATTGCAAAGAAGACGGGATAAAACCAAACATCCAAATACCTTGTAATTTATTGTAATGAGAATATTTAGAGCGCTTTAGTATTTATTCCATTCAGATACTTTTTCAAGGGTCAAAGTTTCAGCTTCGGTTAGGTTGCTTAAACTGAAGGAAATTATTTAATGTTTGATCAAATAATGTTCTTTTTTACTTGCATTTGTATACCAAGAACACGATCACCGAATTGAGCAGCTTGAATGATTTCAAATGCCATGATCAACGTAGCTAAATACCCTTTACAGCGATATGAGACGCATGACCAAATGAAGAATTTACACGGTCAAGTTTCCAAAAGCGTACGACCTTTCTAACTCAATTTGATAAATATCAAAAAAAAAGGACTGAAGATATGATAACGACAATCAAACAGAAGTAATAATGCATTGCGTAGGATTTGTACTCCGCTTAGGTTGACAAGAAAAACAATCATTATGCTTTGGCTTCAGCCATTCCTTACACTTCAGACATTTTTCACCTTCTCAAGAATTAAAACACGATTCTGAAGCTATAGAAATGAAATTCCATTGTTCTTGAGCGTTTAATATTAAATTGAGTTGTAAGGCCGAACCCAACGATACCATTAGAGCAGAGAGCAACCGCACAGAGTCAAAGGTCAGACCCGAGCTAAGACTAAAAGTCCACGGTAGAAATCCATGAAAATCGAAACGAATTCATTGAAAGTATTTAAAGTCAAATGAGACCAGTCAATACGTACGAAATCAAACTGCTGTGTGGCAGCGTGACTTCTCGACCTCTAATGAAAGAATACGTTTTCTTGAATTCCAAGAAAGACGAACTCCGAAAAAAACGTGGGCCAAGATTTGTAGTCCAGTTGAACTTAAGTCCAAGTTCAAGTACCTTGTTAAAAATTATTATTGAGGACGAGATATGACTATCCAGCCCCAGTTTCCCAAATTTATTTGCAAACCAATAGTTTTAATTCTATTGAGCAATAAAGTTAAAGTTTCTAACGAATTGCGTCTAATAAAATCAAGCCAACGCAAGAGAAAAGGACTAATTGACGCAAGTAATGCACCAAAACACCAGAGATTCTATAAGCGTGGAGTTTAGAGTTAAACCAAAGCAAGTGCGTGCGTGTATGCAATGCAAGTGCGATAAGCGCAAGGATAACGATTTATGGTGAAATGTTCAAATTTCTATTAAACCGGAACAGACAATGATTCCAAATCAATACACAACCAAACGTTCTGCATTCAAGTTAAAAAATATCAAGATTTTTTCTCATTTATAACATATTTGTGTCAAATTTAAAATTATTAAAATGCGAGCAATAGGAAGCATTTTGTACACTTTCTATTTGAACATTTCTATACTAATTCTAATAATAGGGCCTACTACAATTTTCTGTCAAGGCGAAGGTGGGGCAAAAAATATTTAAAAAAACAAGCACGTATATTATTTATTTTATTGATATGGTCAAATATGAACAAACATTTCATTTTTGCAGATGTAGTCACTACGGCCCTGCCAATTTCAGTACTCACAAAAACAGAATGCATGGATTTGGCAGAAAGATTTGGAATGATATGTTGTTATCAATGGACGTGGTATGGTCACGTGTTGAATCCATATATTCCATCTCCAAATGTTCCAAGAAACTGTAGCCAAGTCCAAGCATTGGAACCTGATGTTTTTTGCCAAGGACCACTGGCTTATTCTTGTAAGTATTAATATTTTCAATTTAGCCACGCATCATGCATTTTGACTCATGTTGTATTTAAAAAATATTATTAGTTCCAACTTCATTAAGACGACGGGACCCTGAAGCTGTGGATAAATTTTGTGATGACCACGCCCATGATTGCTATTGTGTAGCAAGCACTTGCATTACTTAATGTGATTTATTCAAATAGTAAAGGTATGTGTGCCTGCCGTGATCAAGTATTTTAAACCAGGTCAATTTAAAATCCTGATAAATTTCAGGAGAACCTCGCAAAAGAGAAATTCACGGGTGTGTGAATGTAAGACTCAAAAATGACGACAGTCAGGTCACGGATGGATGCTACAAAGAATCAAAAAACGGGACAGTACATGAACTTTGCGTTTGTCAAGATGAGTCATTTTGCAACAAGGGATTTGCATTCAATTGCAGTCCTCTTATTATTTTAACCATGGTCGTGAGCATCTGGTTCTGGATTCATAGAAATCTCTAAGAATTGATTTTGGACTGAAGAGGTTTAATTAATTATAGAAAATAATGTTAATATTAACATTGTTATATAAATCACAATTTATTTCATTTTATACTGTACTGTACATGGTCAGAAGAAAGAACACACAATTTTAACTCATTAGTAATTTTAAGCAGAATGTGATAACAAATGACATGACAAGAATTGACTTTGACAAGTTGATCCGTGGAGAATCATTGCAGAATGGTTCATCCTTGCAAGCACAGACTTCGTAGATGAATCCATTTTTAGTTTCTTTGTAACAACCGGAAGTCACAGAACTATCATCATTCTTGAGCCGCAATGTTCCACAAAAATGAGTTTCGTTGACTCTTCTTTGACCTAATAAATAAAATGTGAATGAGATTTGGTTTTGTATTTAAATTTGATTTTTTACCTTCTCCATTTTCATAAATGACATAAGTGAGACAAGTGCTTCCAGCACAAAAGCAATCATGATTGTTTGCTTCACAGAATTGATCAACAAGATTTGGTTCAGGTCTTGTCGTGTAATTATTGTCTAAAAATTCATAAACAGCCAATATTAGAATACTGTTGAGATTATTTTCTTAGTCAAAGTCAAGTTACATGTGTAGGCAATAGGGTCAAAGCAAACAGCATTTGGATCCTTTGCCTTGACCATACTACAATTTCTGGATGCTCCTGATGATATCAAATGAGCATTTCGAGTGTAGCCTGGCCAAGTGTATTGCATGCAACACACAGCTCCACCGTTACTGGCTGTGTCTAGACATTCAGCCTTTGTTGTAGAATTTACTGGAGCACTACCACCACCACCTCCTCCTCCAGGATTTTCCGTCGCATCCTCATCAGCTCCTTTAATTTACAATTCAAATTAATATTTATAATTTAAAAGTTGCAAAGATTTAAGAGCTTACTGATCAAATTCCTAGCCTCTGATTTTGGAACTGTTCGTTCAATTCTTAGGTTCAATAATTCTTGTGAATTTGTTGGAGTTGGAGCACAAATGAAAATCAGAATCAAACTCAATAACCCAGCTAAAATTTTGACCCTCTTCATGATTATAAAGTCAAAAATTGAGGCCTTTTTGTATCAAATTATTAAAATAATTGGTTGTCCTCAATTTCTTGTACAGAGCAATGGAAATGATTTTGTCACTCACGGACGTCAGTCAATTCTACTTTCCCTTTATCTGGGATTCCGAAAGATTAGCTCATAATTTGATAAAGCCCAATGCATTGCACAAGGTCACTTATCGACTCTATTCTGGATATCAGACTTTAGGTGATAATGATAACGTACGTATGATTGATTAATTACTTTTTTCAATGCGGCAAACTACGTGTGTCCGACACCGAACTATAACTAAACGCACCAAAATTCTTATTATGTCTGCCATTCGATAAAATTGTGAAGAAAGCCCGAAAATTTTCTCAAAATAAAATCCAGTTTATGTGCGATAATTAAAAACCACATGATAATCTAATTTAATTTCATTCCTGCTAAGAAAGGATGCCGATTTAATTCATTTTTTGGCAATGCATGATGACAAACCCTTAATACTTAAATATGTTTTATATATAAAATAAAACAAAATAAGAAAAGTTTCGGTGGGGATCAAGTTATAAACATATGTACGTAGAAATGGAAATCCACAGAAATTGGAATTTTAGCTCTAGTTGCAGTTGCGGTGACAGAGAGTGATTTTTTAGTTTTAGATTTTAGAAAGGAAACTTTTGCCTCAACTCCTCAACCCGGGCCATGCCATGGCATGGGCCAAGTTGAGAGTTATTTCAGAATTGGATTTGTCCCTTGTGTGTGAGTTAGGACTTGAACCGCCAATTTTAAATGATCGTCAATTTTTCGTTCACTCTGATTTCCCTCCACAGCCAAACACAAAGCTAAAGGACGAAGCGGTAGTACAGACTTGGGTTTTATTCGTTCACTTTACGTTTACACTTGGACTTGGACACATCAAGATACAAGACAAGGGAACTGAGGTCAGTCTGACCTGGTGGTAAGTCAATCCTTGTTGTAGTTTGATTGAATTAGAGTTCTTAGGTCTAAAGCCGATTGTTCAATTCTAATTAATTGAATTGATTAATTTAGGAGAGGCGAGAATGGAAGATTCTGAGAGTGATGGAAATGAAAGTGCGGCGGACAGTCGTCCTTGTCCTAGTGGTCATGCCTCCGACACAAGCGACTCGTCTTTGTCTGTCGAACCTCAGAATAAGGATAGTGACCTACCAAGTGACCTAAACGTTAGTACTAGTAGTGACGATAGTGATATCTCCGATTACGAACTGACTCAACCTACGAAAGCCGACTCTGACTCCAGTGATGAGTCCAATGATGCATTCCCCGCCCGAATCATGTTTCCCGATTTTCACGTAACACCGAAGAAAACATCTCTGAGGAAACCGAAGAAAACTTCTCCGGTAAAACCGAAGAAAAATGGGACTAATTCAAAAGGCCATGGAAATAAGGCAGGCCCATCACCAAAACAGAAGTGAGTTACTGTGAAGGCCTTTAATAATTTGGTTATAAAGTGATTCAAAATGATTTTTACTATTTTATTTCCAGGCAGCCGACAATTACTGAAGTAAACATTAATGGAGAAGTGAATGTTGAAATGAATGAAGATCATTATATCACATCTATCTATTTTTGCTCTCGCTATGAAGTCAATATTTATCATGCAAAGAGCCCGAATCAAGTTTTAGTGAAGCAATCAGCTTATCAGGTTGGAGTTTTAGGGTTGGATCTGTTGGGACTCGAAGGAGAAATCCTTCCCGGTGTCACATATTCACAAGAAGAGATTGTGAATATGTACACTTATCAAAACAATATCCAGGGGAAACAATGGAAGCCAAAATCCATTACTCTCCACGTGAGTCCAACTCCAAAAAGAAGCGTTTTGGTTTTTGCTAGCGACCGATACATTCCAAACACAAAATCAAAAAATTCTACCCAAAGACAAAAGAAGGAAGTAAAATCTCATTACTTTTATGTTGACTTGAAAGATACGCCTGTTGAAATTTTCCAGGGTAAGCAAGCAATGACAATGGATCTGCATTGATTAGACGTTTAATTTTAATTTAACCATATTTTCTTGGTTTTACTTTGTAGCGTTGGCGCACCGAAGTCCTTCTGGATTTAGAGTTGATATTTTGGATATGACAAAAGGTGATACTCTGAGGCTCCAGCTGTCTGTGGGTATTCTTCACAATTCAATTTATTCCAATTTGCAAGGAATTCCTCCACGTATCGCGTCCTTCCTCCCAGGGTTGAAAACAATCAAATATTTTTATTCCTTTGAATGGATGAAGGAGGAAGAAAATGAACATTCTAATGGTAAATAAATATACATACATTTTATATTAAGCTAAACGTTATTTTTAAGTCACTAATAGCGATTGTGTTGTAATATTGCTTTTGCTTATAGAAGACATTGAAGAGAACGCTAAGGGAAATGCAAACAAAAAGGAAGACTTGGCATGGTTTTACAACCTTTTGAAGAATTATCATTTGGAAATTGAGGCAAACGTCGGACCTTTGGACGTTGCAAAGGTATCCCATGAAAATTTGGTTCCTGTCCTACGTAATTATCAGAAACAAGCCGTGGCTTGGATGCTAGAAAGGGAAGAGAAGGGTGTTCCCGCAGGTGAACTTGATATTGTGCAACATCTTTCATATCGTCTCTCTAAAGAAGTTATCGTCGGTGATTCTACGATCGGACAGCCGGAGCAATTGAAAGTATATCTCAATCCATTGGCTGGATATTTTTCTTGGGAAGCAAGTCCAATCCCACCCATTACAACTGGTGGAATTCTTGCTGATGAAATGGGTTTGGGAAAGACTGTTGAAGTTTTGGGGGTAATTCTACTCAATCCAAGGCCAAAAGACCAGTATGAGGCGCCAACGGAATTAGAAAATACGACAACTTCTTTCGTTGAATCTGCTGATTCAGATTCAGACTCAGAATCTGAGTCTGATGAAGAATATGAAGAAGTTAACAAGAAAAGGAAGAAGATGAAGGCCCGGCGTAAAACCCAGAAGAAGGCCAAGCGGATGGGTGTTGTTAACGTTGACAGATTGGAACATCCTAACCTTAGATCCACAAAATGTCTCTCACCTTGTCAATTTGAGACTAAGCTGAATATGGACATGGATGATGATGAAAATTCTGGTTGTGAAGACAAGAGTGCTACTAACCCTGAAGGCTCTTCAAATGAAAATGATGTGATTGATCCAGTCAGTATTAAACCAAAAAAGAAAAATATTCCTGAATCCACTCCTACTCCTGGAAATAATTCAACTTATTCTCGTCTCAAAGTATTATATGATGAAGCTTTAACCCCATACGCAGCTCCTAAGAAGGTTGAAATCAAGAAAAGGTTCAAGGGCGAATTCTTTGTTCCTATTGTGACACGTAAAAAATATTTTGAATGTATTTGTGGTGAGGAAGAAGATGATGATCTAAGCAAAGATGTAAGTTTGTATATAATTATATTTATTGTAGCACATACCTGATTTAATTTCATTTCCATTTTTCATTAGATCATGACATGTGTAATTTGTTCGACAAGTCAGCATGCGATTTGTGTACGGTACACGAATCGAAATTCTAATGGAAATTTGGATGAGGACAACTACTTGTGTCCTCATTGTATGGTTCAGCAAGTAAGTGTAACAAATCTGTAAGGTCAGGGGTCATGAGATGTTGATGATTTATTTTTGTTTTCGAAAGGATCCAATCCCGGCTCCTACAACACTCATTGTTGCACCTTTAACCATTTGTCATCAATGGATTTCTGAAATTCAGCGTCACATTAAGGGAACACAGATGAAAATTTTACTTTACAAGTAAATCCAAAGAATTTTAGTGTTTTTTTTTGAGAATTCAAACTGAATTGTTTATTTCTGCTTTTGTAGGGGTGTGTCCAGGCATGGGTTTATTCCGCCAAGCATTTTGTCTAGTTTTGACATAATAATTTGCCCATATAGCGTGTTGAGTTTGGAATTGAAATACGCAGAACTTCCCCATAATAATAGCTCTGATGGGAGAAGGTAATTAAATATTTCTGACATTATTTTTGAGATTAATCCATTAATCACTTTGCATTTTATAAAGGTTGAGAAATGCCAAACGATTTTTGCAAATCCCCTCAACTTTGACGAATGTTGAATTTTGGCGAGTATGTTTGGATGAAGCACAAATGGTTGAGAAAGATATGAGTAGTGTAGCCGCAATGGCAGGAAAACTCAAGTCTGTCCATCGATGGTGTGTGACTGGAACTCCGATTAATAAAGGACTTGATGGTAAATGAATATCTTTTCATAACTTTCTAAATATTTAATGCAAGCTTTTTCCTTCCTTCGGTTAGATTTGAGAGGCTTAATGAGTTTCCTTGGGGTTCACCCATTGGGCGATCCAACTTGGTGGAATGTTTTGGTATCTGAGCCAATCCGTCGTAAAGATTACAGTTTTATTCGAGGATTATTTGGAAGACTCATTTGGAGGACGGGGAAGCAAGATGTGATGGACCAGGTTCGTTGATTTATACAACATAAATATTTAGTCACATTTTTTAATTTTGTATTTTTCTATTTTTTAGCTGGGCGTCCCACCTCAACGAGAAATTGTCCACTCGTTGAAATTCTCTGCTTTGGAGACTCATTTTTACAAGAGTCATTTTGAAGTCTGTGGAAGAAATTTGTTTACTAAACTTCAGCGCCTTGGCATTCGAGATTTTAGTGTGAAGCTCTCAACGCTATCTCGTCCAACTTTCAATAGTGTAAGTTTTATAAAAAATAATGTAAACAATCCGAAGGATTCTAAATTTAATTTGTTGATTTGATTTTATTAGCTGTTAGAACCATTGCTAGAATTACGTCAAGCATGCGTGCATCCACAAATGGTTCGTGGAGAAACCTTGAATTTGACAAAATCTACGAATTTGACAATGGAAGAATTATTGGATCAACTGCTTAAGAAAATTTCAGTTCAATGTGCTGATGATCAGAGACTGATCGTATCATCTCTCAATGGTTTGTTTTTACTTATTTTTATTTTAACTGATGGTAGTTAATGAATGATGATTTCCTTTTGTAGGAATGGCTGGAATTTACTACATACAGGAAAACTTTCCTAAAGCTGCAGAGAAATATCGGGAAGTAATGCAATTGGCTGCAAAGCATGAGGCTAGATTTCCCACAGATACTCTCCAGGTAAAACTAAAAAGCTTAATTGTTTGATGAATTTAAAATTATATTTATGAATTTTATGTTTTCGGTAGATGTTGCACGCCTTGGAAAATTTGGCTGATATAATTGATATGAATGTCCCGAGCGTCGGGTTGACTCTCCGGGATGGTGACCCTAGGGGAAAGGCCGAGGATCTAAGAAAAAAATATTTGGAGAAACATGCGACCGCAGTTAAAAAGGCTCGAGATGCTGGGGCTGCAGCCACTGCTGAAGTTCAATCCCTTTTAGGAGAATTAGAAGCTTACAACAACAAGAAAACATCGTGGTTTACAAATGCAATCACATTTGCATCCAACTTGGACAGAGGTCTTGAGTTGGTAGACGATGTCAAGGATCAACTCAAAGGAAAATACACAAAATTGAAAGATTCACGCTCTATGGCGAATTTGTAAGTTTTGATAATTTATGACTTTCAGTGAATTACTAAATTTATCCTTGTATATAGGTTTGAAAATCCAAACGGAATGCAACAAGTCCTTGTTGGAAAAATTGTTGATATGGAAGCCATGAGGAATTCTGTGCTTCTTGCTCTTGAAGACTTGGAGTCCATGGATCCTAAAACAAGAGTCCCTGGAGCAGTGGATTGCCACTTAAGGGGACAAAACCCAGCTAAAATTAAAAATCCTTGTACGCTTTGCAAATACTTGGAGCAGTTTACTGCCTATGAAAATCTCCTGTTCGTTGAAGAAAGAAAAGACAAAGTCGTTCGGACTGGAAGAAACCGTCAAAAGTTTATGACGTTTCCCGATGCTGATTCTAAAGAATTTGCTGGACTTGGGTTGGATTTGGAAATGGAGCAACAGCTATTGCTCCAAACAACTGAGCATATTAATATTCATGAGGATCAAAGACGCGGGCATTGGGGTGATAGTGAAGTTGAAAAGGCTCTAAAGTCCATCCTTGGCTTTGCAAGGAATAACCGAGCCCCTGCCTTAATCTTGGAGGAGGGTAAATGTCATATGAAAACTCTCGAGGCAATGAAAAAGGAATTCAAGGTAATTAATCAATTTTAACGTAACGATTTTTAATAAACATGCATCATTTTTTAATATTTTCAGGTGCTTAGATTTCTCTGGTCGCAAATTTTTGATCAAGTGAGTGCATTTGATGAAATTGCTCAAGCAACGACGCGTTTGCGTTTAAGAAGTCAATATGAAAGAGATGAGGCAACGGCTGGGCCTAGCTCAAGCTCACGCTCAAGTGCTACTGTCCTTTCCAAACAAGCCAAGAGAGAATTAGAGAGCAAAGACACTCAAGGAGAAAAATTCAGAAATATAAACGTTATTGAACGTCATGAAATTGAAATAAGGATGCAACAAATGGTGGATGAACACACAGCAGCTGAAAATATGTTGACAACTCATATGGGTCAACTTGTATACTTGGAAACTCTCAAGAAAAATGATTATGGCAAGACTGGGACTTTGAATTCGGACGATTGTCCAATTTGTTGCAATATTCTTGGACAAGAATGGAGCGTCCTTCAATGTGGACATTCCTACTGTTCTGAATGTGTTCGAAAAATGTGCAAAGATGGGAATCAATCTTTTCTTTGTCCAATCTGCCGCGTTTCGGCCAATTTGCGAAACGTATTCTTTGTGGATACAAAAGGAAATGAGCTTCAGACGCAAACTCATACTCCAACTGTTCGTGATGAGAATAAACCAGGGACGTCAAAGGCTGCTGCAGCTGAAGCCGCAGCAATTGAGTCAAATGCCTACATTCCAAAAGAAGTGATTGGAAGTCACTCTACAAAAGTTGCTGCGATTGTCCAGACATTGCTTCAACTTCAGGATACACACCCTGGAGAAAAAGTATTGATATTTTCAACGGTGAGTATTATGAATTCAGCTAATCAGATATAGAACTAAATTAAGAATAAAATACTATTAATTTTTTATTTTATTTTATACAGTGGGCAGAAGTTCTTCCTATTATTGGTCGTGCCTTGGAACAGAATTACATTCAATTTTGTTACCTTAGCCGCACTGGCGGTGGAACTTCTAAGCTGAATTCAAAGTCCTCACCGAGCAAAGGAAATTGTTTCAAGGTTTGCTTTTCTTTATATTTTGTCTTGGTCTTACCCAGTTGATTAATTTTTCATTCGTTGGGGCATGTTTGACAGGAACGGGACACGGTTCAAGCAATGTTGCTGCAGCTGAGCTCTGGGTCTAAGGGATTGAATTTGGTAGAAGCGACTCACGTATTTCTTGTTGAGCCAATTCTCAATCTAGCGAGTGAGTTGCAAGCTATTGGACGTGTCACATCGCATTGGACAAACCAAGACAACGTATATTCATCGTTTTTATGTAAGGATTTAATCAAAATGACTTCAAATAAAATATGGGCACGTTCTAATGCTAAGTTTACTTTGATTTTTTCAGGTCCGTGACACCGTGGAGGAACAACTTTACAATTTACTCAAGAATCAAGAAATTTCTATCGATGAAGAAGCGGCGTTGACTGTTGATGAGTTGAGGAATTTATTCATTCGTTGAGATTTACTGATCTGAATTATGGACTGTTAGATTAGGGAAAAAACAAAGTTTGTTTTGTTTATATTAGTTTTTAGTTATATCAGGAATTTGAGCAGGACAACCAAAGTAAGTTTTTTCTAGAATCAAATTGGCTTCAGGTGTTGAGTAATTCATGTTTTTCATTATGGATAAATTAGTATTTCAAAATTTGTAATAGTAATTTTCTTTGTCATTTAAATTTCTGACTCGAATGGTTGTGTGCTGCTGCTTGCTGGAATTCCTTCGTATAATATTCTGTTTGTATCTTTATACAATGTTTCTTGCACTCGGAACTCTGATAGAAAAAGAAAAGCAAGTATTGAAATAATAAAGTTTATTATATTCAGCAATTTTGAGTTTTTAGTTTTTTTATTGGTTGGTCATGTTGGATATCTTGAGATTTTGATCATCTCCAGAAATTCCATTTCCCTCGGGTCAATTCGGAATTTAAGTTTGCGCGAGATCACGCCGTGGTCGAGTGCCAGTGCCAAGTGCTTTGCTCTGAATCTTCGCGTTTGCGTCTCTGGATGAAGACTCGGATCCGAAATGAAATCTTTCTTGTTCTCTTCTCTTCTTACTGGGCTGGAGTTGGTCCTCTCCAGACTGGAATTCCACTCCTCCCATATACACACACACACAGACACAAAAATTATATTCCTGGAGAAAATAATCTTCTTTCTTGCAAAATTCGCAATAATTCCCCCAGGATAGGAAATATTAGGATACATTTTGCAGTGCAAATTTATGGATCCGGTTTGGTGGTGCTCAAGCTTAGCATTAGCATTAGCATTAGCCTAGCATGTTTTGTCCGTTGCTCACTCAGCAGCACAGCTCAGGCACTTAGCCTCCTTATCTGTCATCAATCGATTCTTTTTGCAAAATAAATAATTAATATAAAATCATAAGCACGGACTATAAGGAAAGAAAGAAAGACTCATCGATCCCCCTCAAGTGCAGTCAGTCAGTCAGTCCACGTGTTGTTCTGTCACTCAAGAAATTTCTAGCAGATACTTCCAACAATTTACATAAAAAACACTTCCAATTAGAATAGACAGACGTTGTCGTAGTTTAATCTTCCTAGAGCTTTTTTCCTCTGAATTAAATATGAATCATGAGAGCTAGCGAGATTTTTTTTTTGCGTGATTTTGAGTTCAGTTAAAAGAGACAGGTGAGTGACACGAAGCCAAAGTACAGGAGACAAGACAAGAGTCATCCCCATCGTCACAGACTATAAATAAAAAATATCAAGTGAAAGTGTGAAAAAAAAAGTGAAAACCAAAGGAAAAACAATGTTTCAACTTTTACTTTCACTTTGGTCCTTGTATGGAATCATGGGTCTTTCCTAGTAAGTCACTCTCTTCCTTCCTATTTTCCAATTACTAGCATGGCTCCTAGCGTTCTAGCTAGACGCAGCATTAGAATAGAATGAACTTGAGTCAAATAGGAATACGAATGCGAATAACAGGAATGTAAGCACAGGACAGTTGATTAATGTCAAACCATTCATAAATGTCACAACTCGTTCCTGTTTTTAGTTTAGTTTGTGTTTTGTCCCATGGATCGATGATCTCGTTCGTATCTTCCAGTCCAGACTTAAAACATAATTAAACCTACACCCTCATTTGTTTCAACCACGTTCAAGGAATTTTCGGACAGTTAATTAGTCTCACAATGCAGAATTCAATATTTTCTAAATTCATAAAATAAATTCTTGTATAACATGGCATACACAGATATTTTCCCAACACCGTGCCAGTGCATTGCATTGGAATGGGATTTTAGCTCAAGTTGCATGGCATGGATAGGCTTGAGTAGTTGAGCCGAGCCGTAGAAACTATCTCAACTCTTCATCTGTGTCTTTGCTATGTGCTCGGAGAAAAGAGAAACTAAACTAAAGTATCAAAAGAAGAAGGGGAAAAGTGAAAGGAGCTTAACAACGAATGATTGAGCTAATCGGATGTCGTGCAGTCAAGTTCCTCACACCCCAAAAGAGCTTTTTCTCTTCCACATTTTGTTTTATACATACAAAATACAATACAATCATGCAGAATTAATTCATGATGGGCGCACAATTTACTTTACGTACATTATTTTCAAAATTTGCCTATAGCTTGGCACTTGTAAAGGATTTCCTCGTTCGCTCCAGTACCAAAGCATTACAATTTCTGCTGCCTATTTGCTATTTGACCTAGGTCGTAATTATCCTGCCTATGGGCTTGTGTACCTCATTTTCACTTGGGAGCCGTGATTTCTAGGCCGGAAACACAAGGACTAAGAAGAAATGAGGGTCTTAGTAGTAGTATAGCATAGCATAGTAAGTTGTTGACTAGAACTAGAACTCGATTGGATTTCACTTGAACATTTAGCACTTCACTTGAGCAGATCGACCTCTACTACTACTCTAGGATTCTTGATTGCCTTCTGGTGTGAAAGTACTGAAAGGGAAGGAGTGGAATGGAATAGATTTTGTTCCTATTTTGGACTAGTTGAAAGGAGATGTACTACTACCAATTCTCCGCCTTCCCTTGGCCTCAAGCCTTTGCCTTACGCTTACGCCCGTACAGTTTGGGTTTAGATTGAAAAGTCCGTTTGGCTAGAGCTTGGCGCTGGAGTTGACCTACTTTATTCCCGCCCCTTTGAAGAAATAGACAGACAGAACAGACAAAACGTTTCTTCTCCTTTTCCTTCAATATCGAATACGCTACGCTACTCACTAGTCAAATAAGAAGAAGGACACAAGTGGAAATAGTAAATGGAGGATGAAACTTTGAGAGTTTCTATTTGCTCTGATTTGCATGGCATGGCATGGCATGGCAATTCTCATCAAATCCGCAAATGCAAGCAAAGGTATGGAAAAGTTTCATCCTTGTACAAACTGTGCAAAAAAAATGTTTCAAAAAGTTTTTTAAACCTTAAATGATTAGACTTAAGAAATTTTAAATTTGAATTCAAGGTTCATAAAAATTGAAAAGAAATTTTTTCGACCAAGGTTTCAAGATGGCCATGAACAAGACAAGACAGACATTTATAATAAATTAGACTAGACTAGAGCTGAGCTAGAATTTCTCTAGAATCGTCGAGCATGTACATATAAAATGAACCAAAGAGACGAGGAAGCCATTTAAGCCCAAGTGTATGCGTGGTTGAGATTAGACTTTGGCTGTCATTGAATAATTTGAGGGGGAAAGATATTCTAGGCTAGCTAAGTTAAGTTGAATCGCTACGCACCGTCGATTTTCAATTCTAGTGCCACAGGAGATACTTATGCCCCATTTTATGCGACAATGAAGAGACCATTCCTCAGTGTCTCAATACAAATGGCATGGAATAAAGAGTCTCTCAGATTTTGCTTTCTCCATGGGAAACAACCCCATTGATTCTTCATTCTTTTTTTTTCTCAAGGAATCTGCTGCCGACTGTCTCTCTATTTTCTTCAGTTCTAGTATAGACATCGAATCGCCCCTTCCATTCGATTGTCCAACATCTTTCCTCTCTAGTTTGACGCTCAATCTTTCTTGTTTTCTTCCTTCCGTCTTCATTTTCCCATAATACTATCGATTTTGGCTCAGAATTTGCTCTACTTTGTTTTACATTACATTACACAAGGACTCTGAGCAGATTTGACCTTAAATGCTTTGAACTAACCAAAAATACCCGAATTCTGTAAAATCCTTAATGACCGAACATGCCAGTGTCTTAATACAAATTAAAATTTATAATTTATTTTTAAATTTCAGTGTATCCTCCGGCCAAACGACTGCAAATGAGAGATTAGAAAATGCAACGAGAACAATTGGGAAACTTCTTACAGGTTATGACATTAGACTCCGCCCAAATTTTGGAGGTAAGAAAATTATATACGTATAATTAAAATTAATTGAATTAGTCATTAGTTTATATTCTTTAGTATATAGCACAGCTATGGATTTTGCTAACTTGAGACTAGGATGCGCTATGAAATGAAAATCAGAGCAAAAAAGTAAAAGTAAAAGTGGAAAGTGTATGGGCGGTAGAAATGGAAAGTGTGGATTGGAGTGAATGAATAAAGTGAACTGGGGGTAAAAAATTCCTAAAAAAAGATCGATTCATAAAGTCATAGCTCTAGCTTCAACCAGTTTCCCATCTTCCTTATACTACGCTACGCAAGCAATGCAAAACATTCACCATTATTTTATGAATATGAATCTGGCATCTCTCTCTCTAGCTCTTTCTTCTCAATATTCTTTTGCTCCACTTAATTTATACATATAGCATAGCAGAGCATCGCATGGGCTCAGTGATAATGGGAATTCCTCAGTACAGAACAGAATAGAAATGAGATCGATAGCATAATTAGTTTTCTCTGCCCTTTTCCATTCTCTTCTAAATTAATATGCGCTTATATAAAAAACATGCTATAATTAGTTTATTAATTAATTTTTATTACAGGAGAACCATTGTACGTTGGAATGGATTTGACCATTGCAAGTTTTGATCATATCTCAGAAGTCAACATGGTATGTCATTATTTTTTAACTTTCATTCATGGATGTTGGTTTCCAATTTAAAATTATGAATACATTAAATTTTATAAGGATAGCATTATTAAAATTTATTTTATAGTTTCCTAAAAAATTTTCATAAAAAATAACACCACATTCTCAAAAAATTGGAGGAAAATTCATTAAAGCGCTACTGCTACACAGTGTGTTAAATTTTTGAGAGAAAGTTAAGGCAAGGGAAAGTACAGACAGCACGTGTCGGTAGCACTATAAAGGAATGGCTTGGCAGATATATCCGAATTCCATGAGATTTTATTTGTATGACCAGACCACCACTCCACTCATGAACTTTAAAATAGTCGTATTTTGCCTTCAGGTCAAACATTATACATGATTGCACGCAGCGACGTGCAGTACAGGATCAAACAGATTTTGTGTATTTGTACTGTGCTACAAGCCGCACTAGCTATGCTATGCTATGGGATGACATCTGAGTGTCGCGTCACTTTCCTATCCTTGTAATGAGTTTTACTTTTACTTTCTCCTATTCCATGTTCAAAAGACTCTTTCAAATGTAAAGAATATTCGTGGGAGACTCATGTTTCTGTCATGCCGTCCCGTCCCGTCCATCACCTCACTTCCTCTTCCTTAGAAATTTCAATACAGAAAAGTTGCTTTCGCTTTTGCTTTTGCTTTTGGTGAAAAGTTGAAGAACGCATAGACACAGACACAGACGCAGGGTGTCATTGATGGATGGTTTCCATATAAATCCAATTTGTGAAATGAGCCAACCAACGAAACTAAAAAAGAGTTTAGTTTAACAAACTTTCCATATCATTTTATTTCCAAAATTAAGCAAAGCAAAAAATGTAAATTTAATACATGTTATTGACTTGTTATTTTATTTTTAATTAGGACTATACGATTACAATGTATTTGAACCAATACTGGAAAGACGTCAGATTATCCTTCAGTACAGATGACGAAGTTTTAACCCTTTCTGGAGATTTTGCAGAAAAAATTTGGGTGCCAGATACATTTTTTGCAAATGATAAGAGCAGGTAATATGAACGCGAAACAAAATTTATGTGATACATGTACAAATTGCAGATTTTTTGAACTGTTTTTTTTTTCATAAACGCAGCTTTTTACATGATGTGACAGAGAAAAATAAAATGATTCGCTTGTACGGAGATGGCGGAGTTACATATGGGATGAGATTCACAACTGTAAGGAAAATAGAGTCAATTATTTTTTAACTAATTAATTAACATCTTTGAAATTCATTTCACAGTGTTTGGCCTGCATGATGGATCTACACTATTATCCACTCGATAGTCAAAATTGTACTGTGGAGATTGAAAGTTGTAAGTTAAATTTTATACAAAATTAGAAAGGTCAAGGGTCATAAAGAATGAGGGTAGTAGTTTAAAACTTTTTTTATTTCCCATGGGATAAATGCAGTTTTTTGGCCGTAATTGGGTTCATTTTTCCATTCTAAAACTTTTTTCAGATGGTTACACTGTGTCTGACGTGGTAATGTACTGGAAGGATACTCCTGTGATGGGTGTACTTGGGGCAGACATTCCTCAATTCACAATCGTTGGTTATGAAACGAATGATCGAACTGAGACATTGGCCACGGGAATTTACCAAAGGCTTTCTCTCTCTTTTAAACTTCAACGTAACATTGGATATTTCATTTTTCAAACGTACCTACCTTCCATCCTCATCGTCATGCTCAGTTGGGTCTCATTCTGGGTACGCTATATAATTACAGCTTAAAAATTATGAATACTAGTTGAATGAATTTAATTTTTAGATTAATCATGAGGCAACAAGTGCAAGGGTCGCCTTAGGCATTACTACTGTACTGACAATGACAACAATCAGCACAGGGGTTCGATCCTCACTCCCAAGGATCTCCTACGTTAAAGCCATTGACATTTATTTGGTCATGTGTTTCGTCTTTGTATTTGCTGCCCTCCTTGAATATGCAGCTGTGAATTATACGTACTGGGGAGCTAGAGCCAAGAAAAAGAAAAAGGTCAAGGGTGATACCCCTACTCGAAGACCTACGAGTCAGTGCTACGGAAACGAAGATATCATCGAGCTACAAGTAATTAATTTAAAAAAACAAGTAATTAATATTGAACTATACAAAATTTCTGTCTAGGAATTTCAATTGTCACCAATCCCGTCTATACGACAAAGGAACCAAGGGTCAAGGTCTGACCCTTCTATGGGGAACCAAAGATACCCACCAAGTTTTCGTATTCATCGACCACATCAGTACATGTCTTCCGGATATGGGTCGACGGGTCGAGCGAGGTCACGTGGGAATCGTGCTATGGCCAAACAACAAGGTCAAGGTCAAGGACCTGGCGGCGGCCAAGGGCTAGGTTCACAATCACCTAGACTTTTTCAAACAATACGACGTGGAGCAACTGCTCTTAGAAATTCTTTACCAAAAATAAGAGATGTGAATGTGATTGACAAATTTTCCCGAGTTGTTTTTCCAGTTTCTTTTATCATTTTTAATGCAGTTTATTGGGGATTTTATTGCTATGAGGGAAACTGAAATGGGTCAAGGTCACAAGTTCAATAAATTAAAAGGCTCATTCAATTTATGAAATTAAATATACGGATTAATTACTTCATAGTGTAGCTAGATAGGCCTAATAATAATACTATAGCATAGCCTGCGTTCCGCTCCAACAATAAAACTCGTGTTTGTATTGCAATTGCAAGGTGCTTAAAAAAAGCTTAAGTGATGGAAATATCGTAGGGCTGGTCCTTTATGCTAATGGTGCAAATCTGATCTTAACTAACCTCCCTTCAATCATGCTGAACAATACTTCAAAATTTAAGCTATTCATGATTTGTTAATTCTTACCGTTTTCTACTCTAAGGATATGGAATCTAGAATTCTTAGATAGAATTGCCTACTTAATAGCAAACATGCAAATAATAATAAAAATTAATGCAAGTAAGCTCAAAAATTTTGGTGTGTCACTTTGTGCACATTATTTGCCGTGTAGTGAATAATTTTCATTCATATACCCAATACCGGACACACTGATTTTATAATTTTATTTGTTTCTGATTAATTTAGCTTTTTAAAATTATACGTAAACTGAAGGTACTAGAAACCAGGAAAATTATGTAACGAGTGCTGAGCTCATGATTTTTTATGTAAAACATAGTCACACGTCAGCTGAACTGATTTTATGAAAAATATAAAAAAAAATTATGCGTCTACGTGCAGTTCATGGGTGGACATAATTTAAAAATCACTCTTATTTTGAGTGCAAATTACTCAATTTTTTCCTAAAAGAGTTTGAAGTGAATTCTTGCCTACAAATTATGAAATATAAAAGGCAGATAATTTTAGTTATTAGCTCCAGTTGCCTTAGTATTATTTTAGCTTATAATCTGGAGCATCTCTCACAGGTAAAATCACTCAAAAAATTATTTCTGCATTAATAATAATTTGTAATTATTTTATTCATTCCAATGCCCCAGTAGAATGGTTTCAATTTCAAGTCCAGGAAGAAATTTTGGTTGCTTACTCGGAATTCCAATTGGTGCCCTGATTTTGTCTATTTCCATAGCGTCGGCTTCAGGTTCACCCCGTCTTGTCAATTTAGCTACAGGATTTTGTCTTGATAGTGATGCAAATGAATATGCTTATACTAAGGAATGCAATGGAGGAACATATCAAAAATGGAATTTTCGTCATGACGGTACAATTGTAAATCAAGCCACACTCAAATGTTTAGATAGTAATGCTAGGGGCAGTGTTTATACACATAGCTGCAATGGAGGAAATTATCAAAAATGGAAACGTGTCAAAGGAACACTAAGGAACGTTTCTACTGGGTTTTGTTTGGATAGCAATGCCAATAAGCAACTCTACACAAAGGAATGCAATGGAGGATCTTATCAAAAATGGCATTAAGATTTAGATCAAAAATTTAGTACCGGTTTCGGTTAAAATTTTAATAAAATCCTATATAAATTATGTAATGACTAATAAATTCAATTGAGCGTCTTATACGAGAAATAAAAATTGCATATGGAATCACACACACACTGTATTTTGCAAATAGCACAAGCTTTAAGATTTAGACACAGGAGATACGGAAAGTCAAATACGTGCAATTCTTATAGGTACGTGACTTTTTTAGCCCGAGTTCTATTGAGTATAGTACAGTGCATTACAATGAAATGAAATGCAATACATGTGTGCCAATAGCATAACATGGGAAGTCAATACGTAAGACCAGATCATCTGGCAATCAAATTTTTCCCATTTGCGATGTACGCTCTTGCACTGCGCTCTGCACTGGCATACTTTTCTTAACCAAGCAAATTCATTTCATTAACAAATTAATATTGTCCTTGGGTTCCGGTGTTTTAGTAAATGAATGCTAATGTGTACAATATTTTCCTTCTCTAGTTCAGAATTTTATTTAGTTCGCCTCTAATTTTGAATTTGTACGTGCACGTACAATTTGGATTTCAATTAAATGGAAAATACAAATGCCAATAATGTCTCAAAATTCGGAAAATCGATTACATTGGGTAGTTTGACAGAGAGACAGATCAATTCAATTTTGGAATGAGATATGTGAATTTTGAGTGACCAGAAAATTTTGACAGGAGAGAATGGAACCATGATCAAGTTGATTGGCCGACTTACTTAGTCAAGGCGAAACGATTCAAGATCAAGAACCCTCTGCACATCAAATGGCAGGAAATCATCATATGGAGCACCAAAAGCTGAGATTTCTAAGAAATAAAAGAAAATACAAATGCCAATAATGTCTCAAAATTCGGAAAATCGATTACATTGGGTAGTTTTACAGAGAAACAGATAAATTCAATTTTGGAATGAGATATGTGAATTTTGAGTGACCAGAAAATTTTGACAGGAGAGAATGGAACCATGATCAAGTTGATTGGCCGACTTACTTACTCAAGGCGAAACGATTCAAGATCAAGAACCCTCTGCACATCAAATGGCAGGAAATCATCATATGGTGCACCAAAAGCTGATATTTCTAAGGAATAAAGAAAGATTCTACCTATTATATGAATCAGAAGTTTGACCCTTCCCTTGACCCATGCATTCACCTGTGTTGCGAACAATCGTGTATGCCCTCAAGCACAATTCCATCATTTCTCTCAATTCAAACTTGTGTGCTGCAACCAAAACTCGGAGAATGTGTTCCTTATCCTTTTCAATCACAAATTTTCCAGACACCATGCATCTGGAAGAAAAAACGATTTGTTAAGAAATAATACTATTACACGAGTAAATTTCTTAACTTACTTGATCAAATCCTGCACAGCGAAATTGTCGAGATCCGGATAAGACAATGCAATTTCATGAGCATCCCCTGGGTTTGCCGTCAAGATTCTTTTGAAGTATTCGCTTTGCCCAGCCAAAATATACCCGTTTGCATATTCACTCATATAGAAAGGGTGGCCTGAGTCAAATTTCAGAATCACGTGACGAAAAACAGTTCCACTAGAAATACCAAATCAAAGCAAGTTAAAAATTCAAGATTTTAGAGATAAATGGAATATGTCTCAACATACGGTTGAATTTCGTCGATTGTTGCTCTATTCGTTTCCACGCCGTACCCTCGAGACGGAAGGCTGAGTCTTATCATTGCCCAGTCGTAAAAACTTTCAGGACTAATCATATTCATACTTAAAAATCTTGTCTTTGGAGGAGGAATGGGTAAAAGACCAAGTCTGAACTGAACAGCTGTTCTTTTGGAAATATTTGGAAGCCAGTGTGGGGTCAGTCAAGCTCAAGCTGAGTAAGTAAAGTACCAAATGCCAACTGCCAATGGCGAAAGGCGGAAGCCAATGTGTGTGTGATATGCGATTCCTGTACTTTATTATCTAAAAAATATTATTGTGTTGTTTACGACTATGAGTCTGACCTGGATTGAACTCGTTCATTGACTTGTTTTTCTAATTTAATTATTGTTCTACCTACATGTTACAATGTATTGACTATTTTGTCTGGATTTATTGTTGAGTTGTTTTCGGCTTCAGGATTGAGGCTACCAAGATTCATGCTCAGGCAGAGGCTACTGTTTAAATCTGTACTAAACAATGAAATTAAGGTCACCATGTATGACAAACACGATCGACCGTACCACTTTTATATTTTCCAATAGACCATAAAAGTATTTATTCGTCATGATTCACAGCAAGAAAATCAAATCCAATATGTAATGCGGTCATGTGGGAACATTGGCAGTAAAGAAACTTTTTTGCTTTTTGGTCTACAGTGGTTAAATCTGATTATAGATTTAAAATGTAACAAATGAATATAGTAACTTGAGAATGAACAGAACTGAACACAATCGTCGAGATTAGACTAGAACATATCCATTCCATCGTGACCACCATCTTCATTTCCATTGTAACGACCCCTAAGAACAAAACAAAGGAAAAATATTAGGGCAAGCTAAGCTTAGAACAAGAAAATCTTAGAATATTGAAGCAGATTTTGAATTATTTACCGTTTATTGGGTTCATAATCCTTGCCCAAGTCATCCATACCGTCATGCTGACGTTTTCGACCATTGGAATCCATACCAAAGGTTGATGCTGATCCCGAAGCATTAACGGAGTTTCCATTATCATCAACCATGTCAAAATCTTGAGCTGTAGCTGAGACTGATTCCAGAACTTCACGTATCATCCCCTGCGACGCAGTAAAAGTCGTAGTAAAAGTTGATGACACAATTTGGTCTTGCAATGGAAGTTGCTGACTTCTAATTCCATGCTCAGGATTCAAACGCAAGTTTAGCTGAGAAAACACATGCAGACACTTTTTGTTCATGTCATGAAGTCCAAAAGTCGTTGATGCTTTCATCACATGTTTTATTTGCTCTGGAGTCCTTGGATAAATGTACAGAGTGCCCGAATTCAAACATCTAAAGAAAGAAAAAAGGATTAGAGTCAGGGTTCAATTACTATTTGCTATTGCTAATGAAATCTAGTGAAATCGATTGGGTTTTGAGTTGGGCTTACTTCATCACAGACTTGACTGCTTCAAATTCCAATTCCGGAAGAGAAATGTTCACCGTATTATTTTCAGGAGTACGTTGATTCAATTCCCTTGCAAAAAAGCAAGATTGTGTATATAAAATTCGCCCATCTGCAATGTAAATCCATGGTCTCGGACCAGGTCCAATGCGTAGGCGCACGACTCGAGCAACGTCCCTTCTGAAATTGACCCAAAAGAATTTTGCCACAGTGAATCAAATTGTTTACATTTTAACAAGGAGAGTAGACAGCTGTTTTTACATTAGGAGGTCTCATAACGACGATTTTTTTCAAAAACCTCAAAAATGAGCCTTTTTGAAATGGTCCCGTAGCAACGTATGCCTTTCCATACATTTTAATTGAATTTTTATCCATTTCCCATGCCAAATTACATTGGGGCAAAAACCAGGTTGGCAATGGGAATTTCCAATAGAAATTGACCCCAAAGTTCAAAAGTTGTTATTCGTAGTTATGAGACCTCCTTATGTAACTTAGCTTTGCTGTCTATTCTCCTTGCATTTTAACTTACGGAAGAATTCGCTCAGCAACAATCAAACTTGAGACTGTGGACCCATAGCGATGTATTGGGATTGCATAGTCATCGTTAGCTTCCAAAGTCCTACCAGCCTCTTCCAACATATCTGCTTCCATCTGGAAATAGCAGAAATTAAATTATTAATTAATTGTGTTTTAAAAGAAAACTTACCTGTCGCTGGACCAAATGATGAGTCACTTGACTCAATGACACAGTAATATTGGACAAGGCATAGGCCAAGTTATGTTTTCCAGAATGATTCATGGTTTGGTTTCGGATTTTGAGATGAGGAAGAAGAAATAAATTTTTACGAGCTCTTTGGTTGGACTGGAACTGGGCCGATAAGTTTTTGCAGCAGCAACAGCAAGGTAAGTGAAGTGAATGGAAAATTCCGTTGGACGTGGTCCTACGTGGTATGCCAGTCGAACCATAGTGAATCAAGAAAATATAAACAAGGAAGGCTCGGACGGATTTTTTTAACGACTTTGTTATTCTTCATTCAGTCGGATAGATGACTCATCGGCGAGTTATGTGGGAAATGGGACATACAAATTTCTGAGGTGGTGTGATCCACTTTGTTCAGGTGTTCCGGCCTGGCCTGACCCTCCTAATCCATGACTCATGACCAATGACCCGATTCAAATCAATTTTCAAATAAAACCATAGTCAGGATGAAATGGTGCGAGGAAAACGATAGAAAATATCATATGCAATTTGATTAGAATAAGATTTGGAGGAGTTTCCTGAGGAAAAACTTGTCGTTGCTTAATTTACAAGGAACGCTAACCGTATTCAAAATTTCATCCAAAGCTTTTTATTTCTCAGACATTAAGAAACAGAGGTTAAATGTAATCTTCTGAACAGAGCTTAGAAGTAATATGAATTCAGGATAAATTTTTGCTGTTGTTCCTCTTGATTTTCAATGGAGGAGGATTAGGTCACCTAATTCTTCGGATTTTCCTCCTTGACTTGCGTCTCCACATTGGGCTCAAGTTTAATGGTTCCAGCAAATGCCTCTGGTTCTGTAAAATTTGAAATTGAATTATAATAGCAATTCCAATATGATAAAATAAAAGACCAAACATCTAAATCCAAATGAAGTTAAACATACCGTTTTTATTATCCGGAATTTCTTCCTCCGGAATGGTTTGGTAGGGTAGTAGGCACTGGTAGCAGCCGCTATCATTTTTTGGTGACAACACACAATGTCGACACTTAATGTGGCGACAAAGTACAGCTACTAGTGGTTGGCTTTCTCCGCCAAATTCAAATTTCTGGCCGCACTCTAGGCAATTGAGTCCTAGAAAAGAAAACATAAAAATAACTGGTATTTCATTTCTAAATGCTATTAGCCTAAGTAATACATTACTTATGGATATGATTCAGTTAGATAATTTAATAATAAATATTAAAATTAAAATATTTCTCACCAAAACGCAGGAGAAAGTCGGACCTAGATATGTAAGTTTCTTCCTCAGCCCTTTAATTCCTTTCAGCAATTCTTCGTTCCTTTGACTCATGCTGAAAAATTAGGCAAAATCTTTGTCAACGTCAAGTAGAGTAAACTGATTATGTCTAGGCTGTTGCTTTTACACCCATATTTCAAGATGTACTACAGCTTTCAGAAAAATGTTCTGATTTACGACTTACTACTTCCAGAGTTCTATAGATCATGGATTTCATTTCTTTTTAAAATATTATTTAATTTCTACAACACCATTTACGTGAAATAAAAGTCTCAATACCACAAGATAAGGAGTGACAAAGTAAAGTCAAAAGTTTCCTTTATGCTGATTTCGCATCGCAAAGTGCTTGATTCTTTTCTTCTCATCTAAATAGACTCTGCCATGTCGATGCCATACCAATGCCATAAATTGCAAACTATGCAGAGTTATGGGTAATGAAGTCACAAATACAAACAAGAAGGTATTACGCATTTTGTTTCACCAGTTCTTCTCTGACCATCGCCTCATTATTTAACGACAAAACAGAACAAATATGATTCATAAATTGAGGCGAAGTTGGAATAGTATGCCAATGGTGCAAGTGCAGAAGGTAAGGAAAATCTGAGATGTGTACGTGAACTCATGACAAATCATATCGACAAACGATCAATTATATATTGTATGAGAATAGTTTATTATATTGGTTAATGATTTTGTTTTAGATATAGATATAAGATAAGATAATAGCTTTTTTTTGTGTTCGGTCAAGTTTGTCAGGTGGGCCTAAAGCTAAGGTGGCAGTCGCCTGTACTTTATTAT
>WJEZ01000296.1:0-33064 GCA_009869925.1 Thalassaphorura encarpata
GCAACAAGTGAATTGATTTGGCCAAAATTCTCGAATCAATCCTAACATCCAGGAAGTCAAATTAATTTCACGTTGTTTCTCACTATCATGCTCTTAAACTTCAACTTCGGTCAGCCTACTTTAAGCAAATCGTTTCAAGTTTCAATTTCCAATGGTCTACAAAATGAACTTATTTCTTTGCAAATCAGAAGCGTGTCTTTGTCAAAATCTCTGAACTCTGTTGACTTTTCTTCTGAGATTATAAAATATCGACGCTATTGCCTAGATCCAGAATTCAAGGAAGATTCGAGCAAAACAACAAGAATTTCTGCACCTAATTTGCACAGCTTGAGCTTGAGCTTACTAAAAACCCACCATTCATATAAACCTAACCTAAGATGGGCATAAATATTAATTATTCCTCTGTCTGTCTGTCTGGTTTTTGACAAAGAAGACAAAGGCAGTAATGAAAGGTCAACTAATGACAAGACTCAAGGAACGAGGAACGTACTATAGTACAACTATACAGCCCACCCGGCTTTCTTTTTATATTGATTACATCTCAATTCAAGAGGTGACCCATGGAAATTCCCAGGATGAGTCATCCTCCGAGAGAACATGGCCGATTTTGACCATTTTCCATATAACCTTGCCTTGTTGCCCTCATAATGCGGGCACGGGCGCCATGCCATGCCTGCCTTGCCGGGCGAGGACGGGCAAACGGGTTAGATTTTATAAAAATGCCGACTGACCTGATAATAAGCCCCGTTTTCTCCGCGGACCTCCACGGCCACATCATCCATGGTTCGTTCAAAAAGGAGGCAACGGCACGGCAAAACCAATTAGGGTAAAGAAGATGGTCAAATTAATTGACTGGATACAAATCCCAGTCCTCTTGTCTGTGTCGGTCGGTGTAGTTTGAGTTGTGAGAGTGACTGCCCTGCCTAGGCAAGAGAAGAAAAGGAATCTTTGGGAGTTCAACTCCAAAATACGTACGTACGTACGCGAAAGGCGAATAGGATAAAAAAACTAGTGGATTGACTGTGTGTGGTTCCTTTCTACACACCGCACCGATTGGAATTGAACTACGCAAGCAAGCAGGGAAAGCAAAATGCCGATTCGTGAAAATTACAAGCCTTCATAGATGGTGCATCTCACACTCACACTCACTCTCGCAAAAAATAAACCGGCATCGATCACAAATTAACCAAACTAAATTAATTTTAAAAGACAAATTTCAACTTAATTATGTGACACAAGGAAGGATTCTTTTAGCGAAAGGGCAAGAAGCAGTTCAAAAAGAAACTAAAAACAAATAATTTATTACTAAACTGAATGTTAATGAATAGGGGCAAACTGAGTCATCAAAATATGAGAAGTTGAAGCGCAAAAATTCCGTATTTGAATCCAGAATTTTTTAAATTGCTGTCCTAGAAAATTCAAATTATTAAAAAATCTGTAAGTGACAACTGACTGATAAAAATGACGATTCATAATTTGTACATTTTTGACCGAACTGGAACTCTTGTATTTTAATGGAGAATGGAATAGGAAAAAGGCTGCTACGATGTCAAAGGAGGAGGTAACCTTACCTTTTCGTTTTTATTTTGAATTTCTTCGTATTATTATGCCTGTTTAAAGACTTTTTGAAATTGTTTTAAAATGTACTACTTTTGTATTTTAGGAAGGGAAATTAGTGTACGGAATGCTATTTTCACTCCGTTCCTTCGTAGAAAAGATTTCTCCTTTGGACGTTCGAGACAATTCATTTTGTTACAAAACTTCCAAATATAAACTCAATTATTACGAATCTCCGTCTGGACTCAAATTGGTAATGAATACAGATCATCAAGCTGCAGCCAAAGATCTTCTAAGAACTATTTATCAGCAGGTTTGAACACATTTTGAATTATTCTGGCTAAAACTTTAATAATATAATGGATTTACAGTTCACCAGTACTGAATTTCGTTAATTTCCTTCAGGTGTACGTAGAATACGTTTCCAAAAATCCGCTTTGCCTCCCAGGGGAATACATTACATCCGAACTCTTTGCTCAGAAATTGGATGAAATGATTAAATCTTCACCCATCTACTCTCAGCGTAATGTATAGGCATAGATGCAACCCAAAATTAATTTAATCATTAAATCAATCAGTAATGATTTTATACATTTCGATTTTGTGCTAGTTTGAAGAAACCATAATATTTTTATTTAATAATTGTCAGATATTTAAATAGCAGAATACAGGTGAAACATGAATATAGTCGTAATACATCTCGTATTAATTGAATGATGAACACATACACTTCGACTCGCGTAGTTCACAAAGTTAATTTCGGTTAAAATGATCAACGAATCTTATCATGGGCTTAAAAAGTCAAGTACCTAAAGAAACATTTACAATTCCTTCCGTATTTCTAATTTTTGATTTTAAACACAAATTTTTCCCTTTTACTTTCAAATGAGTTTCTGTTTTCAAAAATGTCCAATTTCATTTGTTCCAATTCTCGTTGCTCATAAGAATCCAATGATTGATTAATTTCATCCTGAGCTCTCCTTTTCTTTTTCTCAATAATAAAAATCATCAAATTTTAACTTTTGGTTGACAAGGAATTCTACAAATTCTTGAATGCCATGTATAAAGTTTTCTCCGGTTTGTACTTGTTGAGGTAAATAATTGTACTGCTGACAAACCTTTTCAAAATTATCAATTAGTCCAATTTCTTCTGCATCTTGAACTGAAAGGGAAGGAGCAGATTGAATCAAAGCTTCGAATTTGGCTGACCCCATTTTCTTAACCCCAGAATAAGTATGTAATTCAGAGCCAAATAAACCCATTCTTGAATAATGTGGATTTAAAACAATTACCTGGTTTTCCAAATACAAAATCCGAAGCCAATGCCAAATAAACTCCTCCTGCTCCAGCACTTTTGTCCAATGCAGAAATTGTCAAAATGTCCGTGGAACGTAGAATTGATTTTACAATCTTATTAATTTGCACCAAATTATGAAATGCTTCTGCACGTGGATCAATTGAATGTTGAATCACATTTAAATTTATTCCATTTGATCCTCCAACCAAAATAATTGCTTGGAGTCCTCGTACTTCCTTAATTTTGTTAAAAGTTGACTCCATCGCATTACAATTCCCACTGCTCATAGCTCCATTGTAAAAATTGTACTTTAAAATTCCAACAGGTCCATTCCTAGTGAAGGAAATGTAATGAGAATTCTCAGGAGTTGGGATAATTGGGACTGAAGCTAATCTTTCTTGTCCCAAATGAAGTGTTGATGGAACCTTAATCGTGTCTCGATCCTTACGGGCAGATAAATTTATTTTCGGTGCTCTCATACATCCAACTAAAATGACCCCATCCTTTGTTCCAATGTAAACTCCACCAAATTCATCCTTTTCTTTTCCAATGATTGACCCTGGTTTAAATGTTTGTGAAAATAATTCAGAGGCATTTGTTCCATTGTATAAAAATCGAACAATTTGTTCATTTCCAATTGAGACGGAAGCCTTGAGTCCAGGGGAACTATCAGCAGCACGCATTTTGGTTAATATGGCGTCAGTCGTATCATTTGCCCAATCAATGATTCTACTTTGATGATTTTGTTTAATTGTTTCAATGTAAAAATCCACTAATATTCGGATTTTTATAATCGAGGGGTACAGATTGAAAATTTGGATCAAGGAATTTATCCACAGATTCCAAGACAAGATTTGTAGCCAATCCAATGACATTTTCATTATAAATTTGTGCTTTTGTTTTATTTTGTTCCATTGAAAATTCTCCTGATGCCCAAATATTCCCAGCATCCATTTCTTCTCCAGCTTCAAGGATTGTGACTCCCCATTTAGCATAGCTGTTCAGAATTGCCCAGTCCAGAGAAGAAGGGCCACGATCTCCAGGAATTCCAGGATGAACAATCAAACAAAGAACAGATTCATAAATAGACTTTGGAATAGCAGTCATGAGTGTTGGACAAATGATCATGTCTGGGTTAAAATTTCCTACAGCTCCAATCATGGATTCTTGAGAATCTGCTTCTTGAAAACGGACAGAATGACCCTTACGAATGAGATGTGTTTGAATATGTTGAGTCATTCCATTATACATTGACGAAAATAAAAGAATCCTCAAGGATTTCCTCACCGTCTTGACCCTTGGGGATGGGATCTGAAATTTTATTTCGTCTTTGATTATATTTGCGATATCCAGTTGTGGTGAGGGCAATGGCAATGGCAAAGATCCTTGGATTTGCATTTGGATCTGCATAGAATTTGGAAATTCATTTCTCTCTTCCTGAATCTTTCCACTTTTCATATCAGTTTCACTATAATTTCTTGTCTGTTGATGAAAGAGTATGCATGAGGATTGCCTTGGCGGAAATGGGAATCGAGTCAAGAGCTGAACGGAACTTCGGAACCCAAGCATACTTTTACCAGTTGAGTTTGAAAATTCGTCTGAAACGAAGGAAAAAATGAAGTTAATTATATTTCGCCTGCGTTTTGCTTTCGATGCAATTAAGTTAACTAATTGTAGTTAATTAATTGTTAACTAATTTCTTACTTTTTGCTTTGAATTGAATTGAAGTGCAATGCAGCAATATTTTTGTTTAAATTTCTATAAAACTGTTGAATTGAGACACAAATTGAATTGTGACCTTTCCACTACACGACCGAATCAGAATTGAGTAGAAAACTTATGTTAGGTATTAAAGAAGCTTTCAAAATGAATGAAGGGGAATTCCCTACAAATTGGGTACTTTACTTCTTTTGGATTCGGGCCTGGGGATTTCCTGATTTCCCTTGCAACAATGAAGAGTAGATGCTCCAAGTTTTCTGACAGAGTTAAAGATAGAAATACAATGTAAAAGGACAGGGCCTGGAAATTCCCGATTTTAATGCGTAAATATTCATACAAAATGCAAGTTAAATTTAAAGGTCCAAGGGGCTCGGGCTACTCCTGGGTTATTTTTGAACTAGATGCAAAATGCAAATACAAGTGGATCGGACGGCATGGACTTTCCCAGATTTAAAATTAAAAGAGACACATAGACATAGGCACGATTGAACTTAACAACACCGTGCCCTACAACTTGTGTAACACGTAATGTAAAATCACTGTTTATTTCCGGAAAAATAGGACAAATGAGAAATGCTAATGCTATACAAGAAGCTTGACTTACCGATGACAGGTGATAGCGATACATCAAAATTTCCCTACATTTCACGGATATGCATATGTCCTTAACCTGAGCCGATGTATAAATAAGTTTTTTCTTAAAACAAAAAAAATGGTTGCATAAACGAGAGGATTGGAATGGGAAACCCGGGACAAAGATTTCCCTAGTGGAGGCTCGAGCAAATTCATTCTACAGAACTACAGCACTACAAAATATAAACCCGATTGCTGTATTTTATGCGATTTCAATAAAACTAATAATATTTTATTGGCTAATGATTTAATTGTCCATGATTGGAATGCATATAATATTGTCCTTATCCTTAAACATACTTGCATGCAAGCATTAGCATTACAAGCATTTGCATATTGTATTTTATTTTAAAATGTAATATCCATCAAAATTTCAACAACTTATATAATAACGTTGTTTTTTTAAAATGTACAATCACAGTGTAAATATATCTCAGTACTCACTTATGTTCTACTAGTAGTGCAGGCAATTGCTTTTGCTTTGCATGAAAAACTCAAGTCTTGATATTTGAAAAATGTTTCCAAATCTCAAAATTCCGAGTCGAAGACGAAAGGAAGATCAAAAATCTAAATTACTCAAAATAAACCCTCCGGGGTCATCATGCCTTTGCCTCTGCGTTTACCATTGACTTTGACTTAGGCAATTGCACTGGCAGGCAAAGAACTACATTTTTGCTTGACCCGACACAAAAAAACTTTTATACTTCCACTAAAATCCGCTGATGCCAAAACGTAGCCCAAAGGAGAGTAATTTCCAGCTTCTGTATCCATTTCTCTGATGATGAGGTCAGGATCTGGGGCAAATATGGCGCAAGTCACCACAGCATTGTGAGCTGTACAAATAAAAATGGAAATTATTAATTAATATTGACATTGATCCTTATTAATTAATATTCTTTACCTTTGACACCTTCCCAATATGAATTCCTATCCCTTCTAGCCCCACTAAACCCAGCAGCATATTCATGAGCACTCCTCCACATGTAAATGAAGGAATTTTCACTTCCAGACACAATGAAACGTCCATCATGACTGAAACTAGCTTTAATTTGTGACGAACGAGCCACGACTCCCGTGAATTTACAAGTCAAACTCAAATCCCTCAAATCATAAAGACGAATACGAGAATCATTTGACGTGACTAGAATTTTATCCTCTCCGGGCATTGGTTCGATCCCCGTAATCTTCCCAAGTTTCTTACGATTGAGTATAATTTGTGTGTGGTATTTGAGTTGTTCTGTATGATAAAATATACATCGCCCATCATAAGTCCCAACGACTGCAAATTTTCCATTTTGACAAAAGTTGGCCGTTGTAATCAAAACATTCGGTCCTGGGACCTCATTCCAAAGAGCGACTTTTTTATCTGGGATGTTCCACAATCGAAGTTTCCCATCAAGAGAGCCAGAGAGAAAATATCTATCATCCTGTCCAAAGAAACAAAAAATGAAATATATGCAGAATTCCCTAAATTGCTACTACTACTTACCCTAGGATGAAAGGCAATAGCTGTAACAAAATCCACATGTTGAAAACAACAGAGGCATTCTCTCCTTGAAATATGCCAAAGTCTAACTGTTCTGTCCATGGAAGATGAGAGGAGGAAAAAACTCTTGCTCCATGCAATATCCAACAAATCCGCTGTATGGCCAGAATATGAGGACAGTGGTACAAACGGCCAAGTTGATTGTGGTCTGAGTAAAAATCAAAATTAATGTAACATAATTAAATATTTTAGACCATGCAATATCCAACAAATCCGCTGTATGGCCAGAATATGAGGACAGTGGTACAAACGGCCAAGTTGATTGTGGTCTGAGTAAAAATCAAAATTAATGTAATATAATTAAATATTTTAGAATTTTAATACATTCTTTGACTCACTCTGTATTTCCATCTGGGGAAGGAACAGACTCCAAGCTAGGTGTAGGGCTAACTTTACTAGTTCGAATCAAATCCTGAAAATAATTGAGTTGAGATTGAAGAACCCAAACACGAATGAGTTTGTCTTGTCCTGCCGTCGCTAATAATCTTCCACAATTACTAAACTTCATACACCAAATCGGTCCAGAATGTTCAGTTCCTAAATCTTGGACAAGTTGAAGATTTTCAAAATCATATGGGCCTTTGTGTTTTGGAGATGCTTTCATTTGTATTTTGAATCCAGCAACCGTCTTCCGTGCCCTGATCTTGATCCCCTGGAGGGGGAGAAGTTTCTTCATGTGAGGAAGACGATGCTCCTCCTGACCGATGAGTCAGGGAACGAGCTTTGCCATAAACAGATTTTCCAGCTTTACTCAACATTTTTTTCATTTGTGCACCTTTCCTTCGAAAACTTGAACGAGAGCGAATCGAACGTTTGGATTCATCATCTGAATCAATGGATTTTTCCTCACTCACATATTCTGAAGTTAATCTCATGATATGAAGGGATAAAGGATTAATGCATTTTGGAATTTTATCCTCAGCTGAGGAAAGTGGAATTCTTTCCCCTGTGTCTAAATTAACGACCTGAAATTAAGAACAATTCAAAATTAAAATCAATAGATGATATGGAAAAATTATGAACTTACAGTGACTTGTTCCAAAATCTCCATATCACTCAATAATTTCCCACTATCTGTTTTGGTCCGAATGAACGGTAATTTTTTATCACTGCTACTTCCTCCACTTCCGCTACTTCGGAGAAACGGGTGAGGGGCAAATGCTCCAGATGGACCTGGGCCTGACCCTTGACTTGGATTTCCTTCTCCAGCAGCCCCTTCCAAAGGACAAGTTCCACTAATCACAAGTTGATCACTTTTGTCTTTGTCTTTTTCAGGAACTGGAGCTGGGATTCCAGGAAGTGATTCTGTCCACCGAAGAATATCTGCCCTTGGGCCAGGTCCACCACTTTTTGCTTTTGTTTTTTCTTCATCTTGAGCTGTGACAGAGACTGATTGCGCAGCTGTTCCTCCAGTTCCACCACTTGCAGCCCCACCAATCCCACGATGATCTAAAACATTAGAATAAATTGAAATCGTTGGAGATTTATTTCGTTTTCTTCTCCTGGGGGGTGGAACAGGGGGTTCAGAGCAATTGACAATGTCTGGACGTCCTCCTCCTCGTGTTCCTGTTAAGCTCAGACTGTCTTGTTCCACGACCTTGAAAGGATGAGCAGCTTTTGTGAGAGAAACTCCGTCCAGACTTGATGTTTGAGATGAAGAATCTGGATGAGATGGAGAATAATCTTCTTCTTCTGGTCCATTTAATATATCTCTCTTCTCCTTCAGTTTTTTCATTCTATATTCATCCTTGGCTACACGACTTAGCATGCTTTCAATGTTAGAGGGCAAGGGTAAAGGCCCAAGAGTATCTACAGGTTTATCAGGAGGACGTATGGTCAACTCAGATGCTTTGACTGTGATACATTCTGATGAAAGAACTGGAAAATGTGTAGTGGAGAGTCTTCCACCTGTCGTGTTGCTTTTGTTTAGACTAGCAGTCGTCAATTCCAAGAATGAAGAGGCACTTGAAGTTGGCAATGGCAAAGAAGCCGTGGTTCGAGCCTGTGGTATTGGTATCGTATCAAGTTCAGCCTTCGGTTTATCATTTGCACCACCACCACCGGGTTTTGTGCATGTCCATGTCATTGCATCCTGAAAATTATGACAATTCAGTCAAAATTCTTATTTTTTAATCTAATCTTAAAAAAATACCTGGAGAAACGGTGTCATCATCATAGTGCATGAAGGTGAAGGTGTTGAAGACAAAGATCTCACAGCTTCTATCACAGGGGATTGCTCCTGAGTTGTTGTTCTAAGATTTAAATTAGTTGGGGGCGTTAATGACCTTACTACGGCGGGCGTGACTGTCGCAGTGGAAATAGGAACATTTTCAAGCGTTGAAGTCGTCGATGAGGAAGGGGATGACACTGGAACTTGACCTGGGCTTTTCTTGGCAGCAGCTGAAGCTGAAGTCCCAGGAGCCTGTGATTGTGATGAAAAAATTGCTTCTACTTCTTCATCCTCAATTTTCCTTTGTAATGACAAATCTTCACGATCTCCACTTCGATTACGATTTAAATATCGACTTATCAAAGTCCCTGAAATGTCTGGAGCATCGTAAAAATCTTCCTCGTCTTCGACCTCATCATCCTCATCCCCAGAGGATGGTAAAGACATTGCTGCAGCAGTAGTAGCAATGAAAGGGTCAAAAGGGGTCAAATCTCAAGTGTAAAATTCCTGTCAGATGGATCAGAATGAATCGAGTGTATTCAAAACTAAGCGGATACGCACAACTCGTGATTTGGCCAATGTTTTTGTTATTTTTTTCTTCACCCTTTGCTCGTCGTGCTATTTCCGTTTCACTCTCATTTTCCTTCTATGGTTTCTTTAGGCTTTGGCCTGACCTGTCTGGCAAGGCTTGGCACCTGTGGGCGTTGGCGTTGTAAGTTGTCGTCGTAGGCGGGCGGGCGGACTCTCAAGAGTCAAGACACAATTTTGTATTTGTTGTAGGAGGAGGGGAAAGGAAATTGGTCATTTACATACGGTACGAACTTGGGCCTTGGCTTAATTGCAATTGCAATTGCAATATCGGACTCCTATCGTAATTTATCAGGTAATCAGTAATCACTGATTTAATATTTGATGTGTATATAAATCGGTGATAATTTGATTTGATTATATTTTAGTTTACACTATAAACAAAATACAAAAAGAGATTACAACTGCAGTCAATAGTCAAGCCTGAAGTCTGAATAGAGGGAAGTAGTGTACCGTACCCGTACCGTGTAGCTAACTACGTGGACCCGATAAAGAGAAATTTGATAACACAGCCGAGTGCTTGGGAATGCCTGGGTAAGGTTTAGTTTAGTCAACATTTTTTTGTTGTATTTAATAAACACTATCATCATTTTCTGCTGATAACGATAAAAAAGTCTCATCCAAAGGCACAGGCAAAGGGGTGACAAGGGAACGTTTTAAAGTGTTGAGATGAGACAGAAATGCCGCTAGATAGTCAGTATCAGCACTTTTCAGCTAGACTGATAAAAATATTACCTTGTGAATTAGTGAAGGAATTAGATAGAACTATCCAGGACGCAGACTGAAGCCGTAGTCATGATTTTAATGTACTAGTACTGCAGTCCTCAGATTGTGTAAAAGAGCCGAGGCTGTTCTAGCAAGAAAAGAGGTGTAACCAACTGTAGTAATCAAATTACTTTCTCAGAAATAGCCATTTTGTCAAATTTTGTTCATAAACATGGAGTTAGACATGAAATTCAGTGCATTACACGCTAGGAGAATGGATCCAGAAAAGAAAGTTATGATTGACACGCTTGCTGCGTTGAAATATGCAGGGTAAAATTATTACAAAAGATTTTAGCAATATTTAGTGCCAATACTTATTGCATATAAAATAAGGTTGAAATTTTTATAAAATAGATATTTTGTATTTTTGCATTATAGTGTTAGCGGTGTGAATATGCTGTGCTCTCGTTGTGGTGAAGGTTTTGATGCTCAGGAAAAGATTGTCAACTCGAATGGAGAACTTTGGCACTCCGCTTGTTTCGTGTAAGTCAATCGATTTTCAGTTTTTCGCCATTTTTTGACATGTCACTACAGTGCCGTCGCTACGTATTTCAGGCCGTGAGCCATTTAAGAATAAAATTATCCTTAAAATGAAATTCAGGAAAATTACAAAGCTAAATCCTCAGGGCCCGATTAAGTAATGGATTAGGAATGATAGAGTTCCAAATTCGTACCATAGAGATGTCAAACCTCTATGGCTCTCCCCCTGACGCACCGTTACTTTCTTTGTTCACACCCGCGAAATTCAAAAATTCAATGCCACGTCAATTCCCGCCTCTTTTAATACTCTATGGCCAAACCACTGACGCACCGTTACTTTCTTTGTTCACACCCGCGAAATTCAAACATTTAATGTCGCGTCAATTCGCGCCTTCTTTAATTCCACTATGCCAAATTAAACAGAATTGGCAAAGTTCATGAAATGCAATTCATTGAAATATTGAAAACTATGTGCAAATTAGAAATGGGCTTAATGAGATTAATTTTTGTAATCAAATAAGGGCCTTCTTCCATTTTCAGAACATCATATGGCCAATCCGATCAATTGGTTCGTCAGAAAGTCAATTTTATTCAGTGCTTAATGGTCGACGTCAGGGCCCTTTGGTCCTCGGGCCCTTAGATTTCGGCTTACCTGAACTCATTGTTGCGGCAGGACTGTGTCGCTAATAAATTATGTCTTGTGATTCTAGATGCGCCCAATGTTTCCGTCCGTTTCCTCAAGGAAAGTTTTACGAATTTGACGATCGGAAATATTGTGAACATGATTTCCATGTCCTCTTTGCACCATGTTGTGGAAAATGTGGTAGAACATGCTCAAGTATTTTCAAAATTCATTGTTCAAAACTAAATTTAAAATTTTTCGTACAGGAGAATTCATAATTGGAAGAGTTATCAAGGCCATGAACGCTTCGTGGCACCCTCGTTGCTTCTCTTGCAATTTGTGCAATAAGGAATTGGCTGATTCTGGCTTTATAAAAAATCAAGGAAGAGCTCTTTGTCACGATTGTAATGCAAAAGTCAAGGCAGAGGATGCTGGGAAATTCATTTGTGCAAAGTGCCAGTAAGTTATTATAATCTGGAGTAGTTTGGTAGAATTTATTTTATTCTGTTGCCTCTAAACAGTGGCCAAATCGACGATGGTCGCCCATTGAGATTCCGTGGTGAAGTTTTTCATCCATATCACTTTACATGCAGTGCATGTGGAATTGAGCTGAATCATGAGGCTAGGGAGGTCAAATCCAGGGCAGGCTATGCGGCCAATGACATGAATCAATTGTATTGCCTTAGATGTCATGATAAAATGGGAATTCCCATTTGTGGAGCTTGTCGACGCCCTATCGAAGAGCGGGTTGTGACGGCTCTTGGGAAACATTGGCACGTGGAGGTGAAATATAAAATAAAAATCGGAAATTAAGTTATTGAAGATCAATTTTATCATTCTTGTAATTTTTTCAGCACTTTGTGTGTGCCAAATGTGAGAAACCCTTCTTGGGTCATCGACACTACGAGAAAAAGGGTTTGGCTTATTGTGAAACTCATTATCATCAATTATTTGGAAATCTTTGCTTTGTTTGCAATCAAGTCATCACAGGAGATGGTAAATTAACAAATCAAATACAGAAAATATATCCTAAGGTATTTATTTCTTTAGTTTATTAATTTTCCCTATTTTCTGTACTACAGTCGTGACGGCTTTGAACAAAGCTTGGTGTGAACATCATTTTGCTTGCTCCGCTTGCGATTTTCAACTTAATCCAAAATCAAAATTCTACGAAATGGATTCTAAACCAGTTTGCAAAAAATGCTATGAGAAATTACCCGTGGAACTTCGGAAGAGATTGAAGCGGATGCATGAAATGCAAAAGCAAACTACACCAATCCCAACTAAATAATGTTATCAACAAAAGTGTCGCAAACGAAAGTGCAATCTGTCTGTCTGTCCACCTTTCCTTGTGTTTTCCTATGGTTAGTGCCAATTAATTAATTACTAATTGACTCGCCTGCTTAAATGTTGTGCCTATTACTATTAGAGTTAATGTTAGAAATATACTATAGTTCATTTGTTGTGCCTTGATACCAGAGACGAATGAGCAAAGTTTTTTGTCCTTTCTTCCTTATCAGTATTTCTGTGGCTGTAAAAAAAAACATTAATTGAAATTGGAATTATTGAGCTTCCTGAGTCCTACGCAGGACTTTGCCTACTTTAGAAAATGTATTAGCAAAATCGTGGCCTCGCAATGGTGCTAGTTGATAAAAATATTTTAGCAGTATACTTACTTTATTCGTATTAACTAGGCAATATTGCATAACAATTTTAAAGTATAAAGGATAAATGCCTTAATTTTAAGAGACTAACACGACGTGGCTAAGATGAAGTAAATTAAATTTTATGTCCTTAGAATTATTAGGCTAACCAAAACTGCCAAATCCATTTTATAATTTTTAATGAGTAAGACGTATATAGCTACAAAAAAATGAAATAAAAAACTAACCACAAAATTTCGTTTGATCTGCATTTGCTTTTTTTAGAAACAGAAATTCTAATGTTTGGAAATTAAAAGTCAGGATGAGCAAATGCATCGTTAAAAAAGTTCAACTTGGCCAATGATTTTGCTGATTTTCTATTTTTGATTTTCCTACTGCCAAAATCCAGTACTGGTTTTACAAAATGTTCACAATATATTTGTCTAAGTGCTGCACTGCGATTTATATCTCCTAATTTGACCGGATGAACATAATTTTGACTAAATCCTCTGCTGATCATATCCATCGACGCCTCTGAGTCTCCTGTAATGAGCACTTCCATTCAAAAGAACGATTCCCATCAAATGGCCAAGTCCACTCATGATTATAGGAATTGCCACTTCTAAAATAACTTCAAAATCTCTCAGAACAGCTGCGACCTCATACACTTCGTCTTGCTGAGTTACAGGGAAATAATAAATGTCTGAAATTGCAAACCCAGCAATCGTCTCATTGAATCCCCAGAACAGCCTTCGATTCTTTACAAATTTCTTTAGAAATTTATTGGCTTGAGGTGAATAGATTTTGGCTAGGGCTGATTTTGTTGCATTAAGTCCAAATGGAGTGTCCCACCAAGGCCAAGGGTCAGGTGGCAAATTATTCAAATCACGAACATAAAATCCTTCAGGTCTCCACCAAGGTATGTCAAGGTTCAAATGTTCATTTCTCCAAAAACTGAGAAGAACATCATCTGATAGAATCAAATATCCTTTGATGTGTCCTCCATAACCCATATCTATCGCCCTCATTGCACATTCATAGCCAAAGAACCCATCTGAGGAATTTGTCACAATGAAGGAATAAGTTTGAGTGGAAATGTTGGAACGAATAAAATTCTGATTATGATCCAGGTCGAGCAATACGTCTAAATTTTGGAGATCTCCACAGTATATCATATTAGGATAATGAGGGCGATAGACGTTGTCCAGAAACCAAATATTTTCATAATGTGGATGATTAAAAGTTACAATCAGAAGGGTTGAAGAAAATTGAAATGGGTATAGCGAAGCTTTGCTTTTTGGCAATGGTAAATTACAAAATGTTCGTAATTCAATTCGGTAATCCTCGCTTTCCTTCTCTACAGCCCCATTAAAAATTGCCAATGACTCTAGCTTTCCTGCTAAGCACGGTGCCTTTGAATCCGATCGATTAACCTTAGCTGGCACTTGATACCCGATTGATTTTAAGTCTGAAATCCATGCCTCAACGAATGGAATTTCTTCTCTGGACCAAAAATTAAGATCGGCCATTGCAGAAGTCAGTTCAACCATGCAATCGTAAAGCTCAATTTTCTCGCATTTCCACTTTCTCAAAAATTGAACCATAGCTCCAGCTTGTTTGTACAATTTGTCCTCTTCCCCAAAATCTCGAAGATAAAAATGAGGGTTTCTAACTTGTGTCGTATGTGGAGAATAAAATCCAAGATGAGCCCCAATAGACCAAAGCAATGGCTGTGCCCAATAACCTCGCCAGATATCAGTCACACGAAATGTGACCGAAACTGGGAGCAACATTGCCCAAAAAGCATCGTAATGAAAAATTGTATTCTGAGAATTGAATGGAGCAAAGACTGATTTGGGGTAAATGATTGGAGGGGCTGAGCCATCAAATTGAATATTCAAAGGAGTTTGAACTGATTTCCTTGTGAGACGAAAAATTGCATCAACGTCTGGATCTCCATTCACAAGACCTTGCTGAATTAGTGGAATTGACAGTTGACGACAAGCTCTGTATGAATTATTGTACGGGAGTCCAATACTTTCCAAGGGATAACCCCTTGGCCAAACACTACGTTGGCCAAAATGAACGTAAGGATTTGATACACCGAAGGTCTTATCCATCAGCACCAATCCTCTCATTGTTTCTGCTGCTGCTGCTGTCACAGAAAATCCTTTTTCGAAAGCCAAAGAATCCTCGGGTGCATTATCATCATCAGTGTCATAAATGACCTTTGCTCCATGTTGAATCGCATAAAGATAACCAATCACTTTTCTTGTGTAAGAATTCCAAGGGACGTAATCGACGATTTTATAGCCAAGGTTTAACTGATCCTCAGATTTCAAAATAATGGCATTTGGATGAGTCCAGTTCTTAGGAGTTTTCTGGTCAGCAACGACGAGTAAAGTCCACCCAGGAATTTGACTCAATTTCTCTATCTGCTCTGTAGGATAATTCACTGTAGTCACAACTATCCATTTTGTTCCCGATTTTTTAAGTTCTGATGAATGTGATTTAGCTACGACTTTTTCTGAGATATGAGGAAGAGCTGCACCCAGTAGGGTCAGTTTACTATTGTCGTCGGTCGTCTGGATTTCTGCAACTTGTGGCTGTGAGCTAAAAAGTAAAATAACATTACAAAACTCTCAATATTTTTTAATTGTTTTCTTTTCTTACATAAATTGGCCAAAGACGAGAACAAAAATTAACAGAATAACGAATCCTTTGACAAAGTTACGAAGTCTCCAGGCATTTGCTAAATTCCAGAAGGAAAATCCTGCAGCTACAACTTTCATTTCTTTTACATAAATTGAAAGTAGAATTTTTAGGAGTTAAATTAAGTGAAATGTAATCTAAAAGTTAAGCAATAAATATTCTTTTGTAATTGTAATTGCCAAGGTTTAGGCTGAATAGAATCTCGGAAATCTCAAATATGATTTCTATCGAAGAACGTTCACACAGGCGAGAATAAATCGGTGTCTTTGCTGCAACAGATTTTTATGATGTGACCTCTTTTCCTTCTCTCTGCGGTTAAAAGAATCAACAACCCGACTTTGTTGTACAAACAGACAGGTCATTCCCCTTCATAAACTCATTTAATAGAAATGATGAAAAATATCAAATAGTATTCTCGCAGCATATGAGTACAAAAGCCTCCTAACGCAAACACGGTAAACGCTGGATTTATTGAATTATTAAATGCATCAATGAACATCTGTAATTTGTTATTTTTTTTTTAAAAAAAAGTTCTAGTGTTCTCTCTTGGCTATGGCTGCCAATTTTTGAACGGAAATTCTTCTCTTTGTTCAGAAAACACAATTTTTCTTCGTACAAAATCTTAAAACTTTGTCCCTCAATCATTTTTTTAATTCTTAACTAAACCAAATCATCTATTTTGTTTTATTTTGTTCGTTTAAAAGTAAAAGAAATTCGTTCAGTGTCACTAAAATAATTTTTTTAGATTGAAATTCCTAAATTTCTAGATAAAAAGTTCTCAAAATAATTAAATGTTTCAATTTTCGGCAAGCTGAGAATGAGAATTTGAGTTTGGTTATCCAGCCGAGCCGGGCGCCAGAATTGAGTCATTTTTGAAATCCCGTCTTGTCTTGTGGCAAAAAGTGAAAATTTTGGTTTTATCTTTATCTTTAAATTTGAAGATTTAAATCTGACTACAGTTGGATAGGCTCATCTTGAACTTTGACTTCTACGAAAACCGTCATTGTACACTCTTGTAGCGACCTTTGACATTTCATTGATTTCGATATGGAGGCTTATTTGGCCGGAGCACGGAATTTTGCTGGGCATTATACGGCGGGTATGTAGATTTTATTTTCTGTTTAAAAGTTACTTTTGTAAATTAATTCTGGAATCATCGTACACAGGTCAATATGCAAGTGGAGCCGGAAAAGAATTTATTGATAGTCTTGCACGCTATGTGGATGCACTTGGAAGAACTTCTTGGGCTACACTTGAGAATGGGCTTGTTCAGCTGGCTGATCCAGGTTTTACCCTTGGGGCTCTGGGACTTCTCGCAGCAAAATCCAGGTCAACTGAGCTTGTGAATCATTTGGATGGATTTTTGGTCCAAGTGTCTACATTCCTGGCAGCTGCCGATGCAGACCAACTTCGTTTGAATCCACTCATTCGTAAGAAATCCAAAATAAAGTCGTTTCGCTACAATGAAGGATGATGTGATAAAAATCTTCATTTAATTGTCTTTTACAGTTGTAGAATTGTGTTCCAAACTCAGTGAGGTGTTGTTGGCTCGTGGAAATCCCATTCGAGGGATAAGTTTAATGATGGCTGCTGTTCAAAAATTACAAGCACATCCTCGTCAACTCACGAGCATTCATGCCCTCCTCATGGAACTCTGTCTTTCTGCCAAGTGCTTGAAAACTGCACAACCGTTTCTCATTGATGACATTGAGGACTTTAGCTTGGAGGTCAGATTAATGCTTTACTCACTTTCTGTATGCCAAATGCTGTATATGAGTAATTGAACTATTTTTTATTGCGTATTTCAGTTGAGAGGAAGCGACTGCAAATCTCTTTTGCTATATTTCTACTACAGTGGATTGATTTATGCTGGATTGAAGGAATTTCGTAAGGCTTTGTACTTTTTTGAAGCTTGTATTCGCGTCCCTGCAGTCACCATGTCTCACATTATGGTTGAAGCCTTCAAAAAGTTTCTTCTGATCTCCCTCATTTCAAATGGGGAAATCCCCCCAACTCCAAAGTCTGCTTTACAAGTTGTCAATAGGTAACAAATGAAAAGTCTCTCTAGTATTTCTATAAGCTATAGCATCTTTGCTATATTAACTCATTTTATTTTTTAATTAGAATTCTGAAGCCAAATGCTACTGCTTACGTGGAAATTGCCACAGCTTTTGTTACTTACAATCCAGTGGAACTTAACAGCGTGATCACCAAGCATCAGGATGCGATTCGACGGTAAATCACGACAGAAACGAGTTTTTTCTGTTGTAATTTCTAACCTTGATTGTGGTGTCTAATTTTTCTGAACAGGGACGAAAACCACGGACTGATTAAACAAGTTCAAAACGCTCAAACGAAAAGTAGTATCAAGCGTTTGACAAAAACATTTTTGACCCTCAGTCTGGCAGATGTGGCTTCAAGGGCTCAACTTGCTGGTGGACCACAACAAGCAGAAAAATATATTTTGTCAATGGTGAGTTCTAGAATTGGCAATTTTTAAAATGGACATAAAATGACAAAATTAATTTTCTATCTTAGATTCAAGACGGTGAGATTTACGCCAAGATCAATCAAAAAGATGGAATGGTTGTGTTTTTGGATAACAAGGAAAAATATGATAGTCCCAAAATGATGCAGAAAATTGAGAACCAAGTGAGTTTCGTTTTCGTTCATATTTAGTTTGTAAAAAATGCTGGTGTTACGTAATTGATTCTTGATTTTCTTCACCAGATTGCCGTTTGCGTAGAGTTGAACAAACGTCTTGGAAATATGAATGAGAGACTGGCTACGAATCCTGACTACATTTCAAAAGTATCTGTGGGAAATGAGGAGGAAGGGATCTCATCTTCAAAAATCCCATCTTACAACATTTAAGAAAACATAATATAGCCCCTTAATTATCTCAATGCTCCTTCATAAAATTATTATTAAATTAATAATAATTCATCAAATTAGAAGAATGTAAATGTAACCTGAGAGCTGAGACCCATTGTATTTCATTCCCTAGAAAAATTGCAGCAGTGCAACATGAAAAAATAAATCAGGACTTGGTATTAAAATCGCAATTTTGTGGTAATTTCGTATAAACAAGCATATTCTCCAGTAAGAAGCTTAAAATAATAATTATTTCTATCCCATACCAAAATAACTTCTACGCTACGTAATGATAAAATGAAATAAATGTCAATCACATCGTTTCCACCCTATTCTTCAGGCAAATTGGGTAAAACCATGATACAAGGGTCAAATTCTAGTATAACTTCTAAAAAGCACTTTAAGAATATTAAAATGTAAACAGATAGAAATATCTCATTTTAACCCCGTCCCAGTCCAAGTGTGAAGACAAAATATTAACATTTTGTGTGCATGTCTGTCAAAAGTCAAATCTCTAATCTCCTTGTAAATTTTTTTGCACAAATTTCTGCACGCCAAAGCCAAAACAAAAACATCCTAAAAGAAAACAAAACAATTTGTGGAGCAACATTCTTAGTTTTGGGGTTGCATTTTATTCCAATGACGAATCCATGTGTCGGGACTCGGGAGTTCTAATTTGGCAAGAAAATGACTATGACCCTTTTTGCCTTGAATTCCTGAGGGTACGGGTACGGGATGAGGGACAAGGAAAATTCTTTTCTTCCATTGTTTCCCTTTGCTAGCTTAGGGCATTGTTGAAGTTATTTCTAACGACCAAATTCCTTCGGGCCCTCCTGTCCTCATCCTCATGACATGTATAGGGGCATTATCAACTCAGGATTTCCCAGGGGGTAAATACCCTCCAAGGGCTTTATTTTATGTGAATCAGTAGATTACATAATTGCCCGTAATTGCGAATTCTTGAATTTTTGTCATAATTGAACACCCTCCAGAATTGACACCTTGACATGTATCGAAATACCTGTTGATTGCTCTAAAGTTTTGTTTTCCTTTTGAGCTTTGCTTTGACTCGAACTCCGCCTTTTTCAGGGCTCTGAGTCTAAATCTTCAACAGGTAGGAAAAACTAAAACCTACCTTGGACCTTGGCTTGGCCAGCTAAGCCCAGAGAAGAGAAGTACATGTACCAGAACCAGAGAATAATAGTACCGGTTCTTGTGGGGTCATTTTGATATTATTATTCTCTCCTTCAACTCAGCTCTCAGTCTCAGCTCAGCTACTACAGCTTTACTGGTTAAAATTATTGAGACTGGCATGCCATGATGTGATAAATGTAAATCTGAGGCGTTTGCATCTACACTACAGCAGCACAGCACAGGACGTCCGTATCCTTCCTTAAGCCTTAATATCTGAAATCTGACTGACTGATGGGATAAAATGGGTGGTTCGTGGTTAAACCCGAGGCGTGCACAAAGACGTCCCAATTTCAGTTTCTAATATTCTAGGTCTATGATGAACATTAGACACAGATTTTTCAGAATTAAAGAAGACTTAAGTTTATCTCGATTTTGGATACAACTTGTTCAATTCGGCTTTTTGGGTTTGGATGATGTTATACTAGATCTGAGTTTCATCTTCATGTACATCACTGGCAAAAACTACCTGAAATGTTAACAAGAAAATGTCATAAAATTAACGAATGTGACTGTGACTTGACAATCCATCTTCCATTTCAAAGTTCCCTTTTCAAAAATTCTTGATTTTTGATACCTTTTGCACGAAACAACAACGCTATAAATTGGATTGGAATGCGATGCGCTGGTTTTCATACTTAACTAATTACGCACAATAATTAAAACGTAATTTTGTCTAATTGTACATGTACATAATGGATTTGTAGAATTCTAGGTCATAGTTCTAGTTCAAATGAAGGGAGAAGGATAGGAGATTCAAAATACATGAAACATGCAGCTATGAAACACACACACAAGTCGTAAAAGAAGACTTATTAGCCGACCTTGCCTAACACAACTTAAAATACGAGTATTTATGGATATAGCTTTCGTTGTTTAATTAATCAGTAAAAAAACATCCCCAATAAATTTCCGGACTGAAAAACGTATAGACAGACAGACAGAGGTGAGAGCTGTGTTGTCATTCTTAAGCTCAGCATCCCTGGTCCATGATCTCTTGGCTGCACCACCCTCAAACGAAGGAATAAATAAAAATAATGATGTACGTTTTACATGGATAGAAAAAGTGAGAGAGGTAGGTAGGTAAAAAAATATAGGACTTTGGAAGGTGAAGCTCTCAAAGCCCTTGACTCAACGAACGGCGCCGCCTTTCTCCGCCCGCCCGCCCACTGTGAGTGCAAGTCCCTAAGCAAGAGCTATCCTCCAGTTGGCCGACAATTGTGCTCAAGTTGGCCGATGGTATATACAAGCCAATGGATGCAGCACACGATCGGCCATCTTGATCCTTCCTGTCGGCCAACTGAAGAGGAAAATCTCAAGTTGGTTGAAACGAAATTCTTGCACACTGCTACTAGACTGGCCCGGAGGCCAGAAACAACATCAAATACAATTATAGTACGTCCGTCCAATCCCAACCCAGCCCCAGACCTGGTGCAACAATCGTCGTCGTACGTACGTACGTGTAGTGTTCTCTTTCTCCCTTTGTTTTGTTTTTTAAGTTTAGTTTTGTTGATTGACCTGACCTGACCTGAGTGAGTATCGTTTTCCATCCATCATGGCGGCTGGAGAGTCAAATCCCAACCAAGTGATTCATATTCGTGGAGACTCTGACTCTGAGCTCCAAGCCTTGTTTGACTCTGTCCTATCTCCTAACAATGGGACCAGTCGCCCAAGAGGTGTTCCACTTCGTCTTAGAAATCTACCAGACTCATTTTTTAATCCTCCATCTTCACAACAACATTTGCATGGACAAGGAAGGATTTCACATTCGAGGGAATCATCTGTTGACTCTGGGGCTGGGATGAGGTAAGAAAATAAATAGGCCTAGCCAAATTCATTTAAAAATAAAAGCAATTTCATCCCGTAAGAACAACTATACATATTAGTTTTTTTATTAACCATGTCAAATTCTACTATGTTCATTCTGGTTTTGATTTCATAAATTAATTGTTATTCAGTCGCAGTCAAGAAATTTTCCACCAATTTTAACGAGATGTTATATTATGACGTCTGACCCGTGAACATGATGAGTGTTGAGCATTAAGCCTAGCCACAATTACATTTCCTGTCACATCCTACCTAATTTATCAATTGTATTTCCCATTTACCCCGTGGTAGTTCTGATTAGAAGAAAATTCTAAGTCAAGTCTCAATGAGTTCCTGTCCTTTTGCCTGATCGTGTTCCTGGAGTATTTCTCTTGGACCTGACCCGGACTTTTATATAGTGTCTGTGTCATCTCTTGTATGGTAGCACATTGAGTTTTATTCTCATCTCAGATGATAAGATCATTTTTATTTTGCTTATTGCTTGGAGACAGAGGAACTAATTGAATTAAATTGCGACTAGGAAATAGACATTAGGCATAAAACTAAAAGCAGCTGACTTGGTCTGTCGGTCGGTCGTGGTATTACATTGCAATTGCTATTACTAAACATCCGGCCCCGCTAGGCTAGTACAAGTTTGACATACACAGGATAAAAGAAGTACCGTAGGATGCAAAAGTAGAGCTAGCTGGAAGCCCCATGCTTACAATTAGATTATGATAATTTTGCAGATATAGAAAGAAACTTAATAGATCATGTGTCTGTTTATTTATGTGTTGGTGGTCGGTCGTCTTCCTTCCTTCCATCTCCTAGCCTTCCATACATTTTGCCTACCGTTTCAATGAATGACTCATCATCCAGTTGCCTCATCCCAGATCTTATTTTGCAGTGCAGAACACAGAAACAGAACTAGTGCCATTGCCATTTCTGCTTCTGCTTCTGCTTTTGCTGCAGAAATATTAGTAGAACAGATTTTCCTTCCTTTTGCTTTTCCCTTTTTGGCTACTTTCCCATTTCATTCATTTTCCAACTACTACTGCTGAGCTGACTTAAGATTTGGGACTCATATGATCTCGCATCTCGGTTCTTTCGGTTGCTACCCGCACCCTCACAGTAGTGCAATGCAATGCAGATTTTGAATTAAATTGCTCCTATTGCGTTGGAGGAAACTATCGTCGTGACTATGACTAAGACTAAGACCTAATACGATTGCTTCTAAAATTTATTCTAGGTTGGCAAAAGCAAAACCAGGAAAGTAGGGATTTGGATTTGGATGAGGATTTATTTTAGCTTTGCTTGCGTTGAAACTGAAAGGTTTTTTTATTGAACCTAGGAGGGATCTATACGCTTAGCGCAAGAATAAGTTTACCAAACCAGGAAGTAATAAAAATGATACGCAAAAATTGGAATGAATCAATGAGGGAGTATTTCATAAAGTATGAGGTCGTGGTCCAGGTCCAGGATATGGAGAAATCAGAGTTAAGGATTCAGGATCAGATACTAGAATTTGGAGTCCAGTCCAGTCCAGTTTGGCATTGCCCTTATTGTGTAATAATGCAAATCAATGCCCTTAAGCTCTGTCCTCTTAATGTAATTTGCACTTGATAAGAATCATGAGTCAGGCCGGATCTGCGATTTGAAATAATCAATTCAGAAGTGCAGAAGTTATTAACATTTATTTAATGTAAAATTGATGCTTAATTAGTATGTTTTCTTTTCTTTTTGTTCTAGACGTGCAAGTCCTTTACCAGCAGTGCCACAATCAGTTCATCTCCGTGCTCACAGCTCACCTGCCAGCTTAGAACAAACGTTCTCTCTGGGGCCGCCAATCCTTTCCCCCAGTGGAAGCGCCAACAATCTCACAGATGATCCTCTTCCTCCGGGATGGGAAAAGGCAACCACACTCGAAGGACGGATATATTTCATTAAGTAAGTGTCAAATTGGACAGATTCTTTAGCATCTTACACACTCTGAAGGGAAAATGTCTGAAATTCGTAAGATTTTTCCCTTTTCTCTTGAAATTCTTTGGAGAAAGCGAAAGCTAGGGAAGGACAGACTTGTAGAGATTCATGGAATTTTAATTTGTTGTACCCATCAATGCATTCCTTGAAGTTTTCTATACATATTGAGGACGCTTGGCTTGATATCATAATTACTAAATGAGCGGAATTCCTACTAGTTTCTTCCTGATTGATATTGATTGGGTTCATTCCTGGCCCTGCTGCAAGCACAAGGATTAATTACAACGTTAGAGTAATAGCAGTGCTTAAAGTAACCTTGATAAGCAAGTTATTTTATTGTTGAGGAAGGAATACACTCAGTAAGAAGGAAGGAAAGTGACGCAAGGTGAATAGAACGCAGCAGAATAAAAATAAAAATTTCATTTCATATTGCTAAGCTAGTCTACAACCACAAATACATACTTAGTTTTATTATTACACCGTTGATGTCATTGTTTTGAATTCAGTTTTATTGTGCGTGCTAATTTGCCGGCCGAAATGAATGCAAATGCAAAAGTAAATGCAATGCTTCTGCTTTACTTACTCCTACGCTTGCAAAGAAAACTTCCTCAAACAGAACGTGCATACGACGATTGCAAAATAATATTAAGCCAGGGCGTGTATTTGGTCTAGACTCAGGTTTGCTTTACATGGGAGTTACGAGTGTAACAACGTACCCAATAATTACAAAGCCGAAAGTTTATGACTGTAATTAAGTGTTGTAGTTTTAATTGCTTTTGACCAGCGGTAATGACTATTTTTAGGGGAATGAAAATTACTTGAATTCCAGACCAACTTGGACTTTGATTATGCGAATTTTTGCTAAAATATTTTTCCCAAAAATGGATTTTTGATGTTTTTGATGAATTTTTCAGCCACATTACGCGCTCTACAACTTGGGAAGACCCCAGAAAGGCTCAACATGCCCAGATTATGGCAGCTGTGGCTACACCCCAAGCCGTTGGCACATCGCAGCAAGGAGATATTTTGCCTGATGGTTGGGAACAAGGCGTCACTCCAGAGGGACAAGTGTACTTCATCAATCACACATCAAGGACAACCAGTTGGTTTGACCCGAGACTTCGTAAGTTCAAATCAATATAAAGAAAAATGGGATTTTGTTTGATTTTCATAACTTTTTATCACTTATTCCCAAATCTATGATTAATTAATTTATTTTTAGCTGCCTATTTGCAACGTCCAGCAGTTTTACAATCGCAGCTAAATGCAGCCGCCGCTCAGGCCGCAGCTAATCCACGCCTTCATGAAGTTCGGCTCCATCAACTCCAATTGGAAAAGGAAAGACTACAAATGAGGCAGCAAGAGATTAAGAGACAGGTAAATAAAATAATGATAACCATTTCCATTGATTTTTCACATTAAATATCCATCCACATGTAGCACGATGTTGCTCAACTTGGATTTATTTGTATTATCTCTGTTCTGGTCTGGCTGTGAGCAGAAGCAGATTTGAGATTTTAATTCATTCGCATGGCAGGGCACGGCACGGGACTCAATACACGCATTATCATACATCCTGTGTATGTGCCAGTGCCTGCTCCTGTGTACTATTGTTATAATTTATTGTAATTGTAACGTGGGGGTTTCATTGAATTTTGTTTATCGATTTGTTGGGTCAGTTTAATTCATGTGATGGAGTAGTACTTACCTACGAATGGACTAAGTAAGTACTTTATTGTATTGCATTATGATTTGACTTGACTTGAGTTCTTATCTACCTAACTAGAGCCTAATCCAGGGCATAAAAATAAAACATTGAAAAGGTAGGGATGAAGAGAGGACGTACATACACGTACGGGTAGGACATGCAAGGACAAGGAGATTAATTTTATTTACGCACTTCATTTTAATTCAATTTCTTCTTTATCATCTCTCGACTTGGTTGGCTCGTGTTCCAAATGATAGGGTTGAATTGAATGGACAGGAAGTGTGTGTAGCTGAGCTAATGATCACTTATCCTATTCCTAGTGATTCGTATGAATCAAACTAATAATAAGGTTTAACTATTGTGAAAATGGACAGAGTAATTTGTATTGAGGTCAAAGTCCAAAAACAAAATCAAGGCTTGATGACACTGGGAATTCTGAATTGTCAGGATTGGCAATCGTTCAAACTAATGATTTTTAGCATTATTTGATTTCTTTTGAAAATATGAAAAAGGCGTTAAGCCTAGTTTTGACAAAAATTCAACCTATATTAATTTATTGTGTTGTTTGATTGATTTTGTTTTGCTTGAACCCCCAGATGGAAGCAGAACAGCAACGCTTGCAGACACGTAAACCGGAAGATGATCCATTTTTGGGTTCAACTACAGATCATACTCGGCAAGAGTCAGCTGACTCTGGCCTTGGCATTGCTTATTCTCTCCCTCAAACTCCAGAGGATTTCCTCTCAATTGCCAACTCGGACGAAAACATGGGTTATTCCTACTTCTACCGATGAATTCAAATTTACAAGAAACGCTTCTCAAGCATTCCCACATTTCCACTACCATTTTCTACTACCACTACTTACCTGACTGCTCTAATTCCTCATCATCAGCTTTTATTCATTTTTACTATTTTTTGTATTTAATTTATAATGTTTTGACTTGGTTTTGTCAAATCCTTTATTTTTTGAGTCTTGACCTTTTCAATTAATATTTTCTTACGTTACCTAATGTGTTCATGACTGTGTTCCTAATATACTGTCTAAGTCTAACTCCTACCTCCGTCGACTCTTCTACTCATTCGGTACGTTAAGGTCATGGTTTCATTGACACTCTCAAATTTTACAAAGGAACATTTTCATTATTTGGACAATCCAAAATCATTTTGTTTTGCTTACCAAACCTCTCGAATTTTCGCTTAATAATATATAATGTTATCTTGGAAGTGGAAAACGTTCCGTTGTAATTTTGACTGACTTAATTTTTTCTCCAGAACTTGTAGAAAGATATCTTTGACCACTACTAAATTTTTTGAACTCGAACAAGGTTGAAATGACTAAAATATCCACTAATTTACTAATTNTGACTTAATTTTTTCTCCAGAACTTGTAGAAAGATATCTTTGACCACTACTAAATTTTTTGAACTCGAACAAGGTTGAAATGACTAAAATATCCACTAATTTACTAATTATTTGCTAAAAGTGGTGCACTTTTTAACCCTAATGGATGAGTGGTTTGTTCTGTGCTAACTTTCTTAAATTTCTGGGTTTATCATCATTGCTCCAAGTTTTGATCTTGTCTTGTTTAATCTAATAGTCCAGCTCCATTTTCGTTTATCAAAATTACCCCCAACGCTAAGCTTGTTAGATAATTCATGGGCAATTTAGCTTTCAGAAGAACCAAATTTATTCTAACGATTTGGAATTTTTTTTTGTTAATTTACAGAGTTATCGAGTGGGTTGACTGGGGAAGAGGAGTTGGTTCCATCAATTGACGAAGAAATTTCAAGTGAGTTGCTGGATCGACTGGGTGAGATGCAAAGTTTTATTGCCAAGGAAAATGCCATGACATGGCTCTGAAGGAAGTTGAGCTGAAGCTGCTATAAGCGAAAAGCGAATCAATCAAGTACACGGAATTTGCAATAATATTCTAACTCTAACCGTCCGTAATTAATCCTTACGTTTAATCACTAACAACTAGTGCTACTACTTGCGTTTTTAGTAGTAGTATTTAGTACCTAGAGATTATTTGAAGAGCTGACTTAAACTACTTAACTTACTTAAAATTTTGAATCATTATGACGAAATGATAAATGCCAAGCCAAGGAATTTATATTAAGATTTTGAAAAAGGAAAAAGATTGTGTATATTGGTGGCTTCCAAACATTTAGTGCCTTAGCCCCTTGTGCAATTTCAAATTCAAGTGCTCATACGACCGCGCCCCTGTTGCGCGCTTGTGTGCTCAAGCAAAGCAGCTATTATGATTTATTTGTAAAAAAAATAACTCTCTTTGCTCTTAACAATTTAAAATTAAAATTAAGCATTTAAATACAAGATAATCCCTAAAAATGAATACAAGTTGATGATAAGTAAAAAAAATAAGCGAAACCGTGTCTTAAAAGTTTTAAGAGGTCTTTGTTAAGTATTGAAAAAATTGAATAGACTTTGACTTGTTGCTACAAAATAGTGCAAAATACAAACAAATTATATGAACAATCTTTTGCAATACAGAAATTATAACTTAAATGTTACGTGTAGAATTTAGGAAGCAAACCTGCGCTGCTAACCTGGATGTTCTACTACTTACTGTTGATAATTTTTAGTGTCTTCCACTTGCAAAAAAAAAACGCAAAAGTAAAACAAACGCAGCAAGAACAGAACAGAACAAAGGTATGGTGTAGGTTTTTCTCTCAAGACTGACTCGAGTGCCTTAACTTTTTTGACAATGATACAATAATATTATAAATAATAATGTTAATTATACTATGACTTAATTACTACACATTATTATAAATGCAATCTTGAAGCAAAATACAAAAACAAACGTGCCTACGTACAATCCATAGAAATAGATTACATATAATACATTAGACATACTACATAAAGGTATGTTACAAAATTTGTAGAACTTTAGAAACAAAAAAAACAAGATCATGTGTCAATTGTGTATATCTACTACTACTACAACTGTTGTACTGTACTGTTAACTTATTTCAAATAAGAATTTTGGTTAGATGAATTTGATGGTTTTGTTTTTATTGTTGTCTCATTTCATCAGATTTTACATGTGCAGAATTCTAGAAAATGGCATTGGCAATGGAATTCAACTTGGGTGCGTTATCTGCGAATGCAGGCATGTTAAAAAGGAAATTCACAATACAAACTTTTTTCATTGTTAGATTGGCATTGCCTGTTCATCCGTCTGGTGAAATTGACCGTAGTTCCGGTTTCATTGCGTTTGCATTATTTGCTATTGTTATCCTCGCCATTGCAAAAAAAAAGTAAACAGAAATACGCAAAATTCAATGCATCATAATCAGGTGGAAGTTTATTCGTAAATGAAGCAACATAATCGCATCCGCATCCAATTCTAACATTCGTCATTTTTGTACTGTAAAATTTATTCAAAATTTCCGATTCTTCATTGGGTATCAGAAATATTTGATAAATAAGTTTCACTGTTATTCCATTTAGCAAGGCCAAAGATTTATTTACCAGATTGCCAGGCTGAGGCTGACCCGAGCTTAGGCAATGGAAAATTCCTTTTTAGCTTTTTATTCTGACTCAGCATCCTTGCAATTTCTATTCTTAATATTGCGATGATGGAAATAGCGTGGAACGCAGAATAATAATAACAATACTGTTAGGAATTTCTGTTCATTAGCCGAGTGCGAGACATTACTTTTTACTTTTTGAGATTTTAATTGCAGTGTTGATGTCATTGTTTTTAGAAAAGCCTTTACGTTTGTTTTGTGATTGTGCCTGCCGCTGCCGCTACCAATCAACACTAAAATATTTTTTGAGTCATTGTCATTTTTACAAGTTTAATTTCATTCAATGTAAACGAAAATATCAACTATTGGAAAAGTTAGGTTATTACGTGTATCTGACATAATCGATTGAAAATTCGGACATTAATTGTTTACTCAAAGAATTCAGAATTATCGTGCTACAGGCGAAGCGGCTTTAACTGTCATGAGAATAACACAATTTGCTCTAAATCATCAGCATCCATTCCTCCTTGTACGTCGAAAGAAAACGCACATTGACATTTACTGTTCAAATTGTTATTGCCCTTCCAGCCCTTGTAATACTTGTCAAATTGATAGGAAATCCATAAAGTGAATGATGGATTCCTTAAATTAGTTAAAGACAAGCAGCTGTATACTGTATGCAGCTCCTGCGCTGCTAAATGAAAAATACTATTGGCCTGATAGGCGTTGTCCCTATTTTTGTCATTCTCTGAAACCTCGACCTAATTCAACACTCGATCAACAAGAACTAATTTTGTCGGGATATCTACTTATAGGGAACAATATCGAAATTCTGCATTTATTGAAACTGTAAGACTTCCAATAACTTTCCTGGCATTAGAATTACTAAAACCTTCCGAAAATTGTAAACACTATGGGTTTAATTTCTTGGACTTGTTCCTGTTTCAACACAGACGTCTATCTTAAATTAAAGTAGAGATTGTACCATATATTGAAAATGAAAATACATTTTGAGTTGGATAAATGACAATAAAGAGGCAATTCACGTTTTGTTCATATTCCATTCTCATAACTCCTATTTACTCGCATTAAGGTGAGATTGAAAATGATTATCGAAATCCTATACTAATGCACTTCTTAGAAGTCAAAACCCAGTGACGCAAGAAATGAAAAAATTGGCCCAATTCATCATTGTTCCAGAAAACATTTGCTTGCAACTGTAGTGTATGCAATTGGAATTACGATGCAATGCAAAATGCAATACTTGGAAACTGTTAGCTCATTGATTTCGGATATAAAAACCTATTTAACACATTTGCACATTGTGAATATGAATCATGACGCCACTGATGATGTGGACCACCTCACGAGTTGTAGCTGCTGCAGAATGAGTCAATTTATTTGGCTCATGACATGACATGACTGACACGATATACGAGTCCAAGACCACACGATGAAATGAGCCGACCTTACTAATGAAACCAACTGGCTAATCTAAACTGGCTGGAGATTATAAAAGCCACAAATGTTAGACGTAGAAGCTTTATAGGATCCCAAGTTCCATTCCATTTCATCTCAGCTAAATTGCGCTGTGACAGCGACACTTAGCAAAGCATTGACATTTAAGCCTAGTGCTAGCTAGTGTGAGTAGTGACGTAAAAATTTTATCAGTGTCAGTCAGTAGTGGAGTGAAGTACATGTGCGTGGATCACCCTATCGTATCCTCCTTATACTTTATTTCTATAAGGGGAGGGCTATTCTTTAACCCAGAAGGGAGGGCGAGGGCGAGGGGAGGGCTAAAGTTTTGCCGATGTATGATTTCTATCTCTTTTTCCCGGAAACCTTGAAACTGTACTTGACTGCCACTGCCACTTCTGCTGCGACTTTTCCGCCTCACTCCTCATTCAAAATTGAAACGGGATCATACGACCTGGAGAAACGGAGTAGAGTGGACAGCAGGTCTAAGGTCTGTTGGATTGAATAAAAAACAACAAAAATAATTGCTGAAATTTTCCAAATAATGTCTGTGATCCCATCTTCGGATTCTCCTACGTCCTCCACGGCCACGACGACCCCAGATGGAGGAGAAATGGGGAATAAAAGAAGAGGTAAAAAAAGAACTGCCACTACTGCCAGATTCAATTCCAGTTCCAGTGCCATTAGACCTGATGTAAGTCAAAAAATGTTTTAACTATCTTATGAGTTAATTGATTTTGTGGACAATATTAGTTGATAAATATCAAGTTAATTCGGTTTAGAATCTTAAGATTTGCTCATATCAAGCAAAGAAAAATAATTAATTCAGACTTGAGCCTTTTAGCCAGCCAAGTATCATAAAACTTTTATTCTTTTCTTCTTATCAACACTGCATATTCAAATATTGAGAAGGCATTTGAGTTTGGGTTGTAAAATTTTGTAAAAATTCAATCTGTTTTCATAAATCTTCATTCCAGTAACCACTAAGTAAGTGTAAGTCTTTAAAAAGTTTGGAAAGCATTTTCTAAAATACTTCATACAATACAATACATATGAGATGACCTGACCTTAAATGATCTCATCCTCTCTCATCCGGCTTCTGGGGGTTCTTTGAGTAAAATTATTCAAGTGTGCGTGTACCAAGTACTTAACGAATAACGATTGAGATAGACAAACTGACAAACAGTCCCATTGCCATTGCCATGTGCGATTTGCCAGCTGCTAAGCTAATCTATTCGCACATTTAATTGAACTGATCTTGACAAATTGTAATAAGAGTGGAGTAAACATAGACTTGATCCAATCCAAGACATAACTCATTTACGACTTGCTTGTCTACTGTCTACTCAGATATGAACGAGAACGATTGACTGATGTCCTGGTTGAGTATAGTCAAATTTTGATTAATTCAATGAGTTTCCATTTCAATCCGTTTTGCCAACTGTGCATGAGCATGTGCTGTCATCATAATTCATAACTATAATCTTGCCGGTTTCTAAAAAAGGCAGCAGTAGTAGTAGCAAGCAGTTTGAAGTGGAGTTGATATGAATGTCATCCCATGTCATGCCATACCACTTCATTCATCCAATCCAATTAAATAAAATTATTATCAACCTGCTCAACCAATCCATGACTCGTTATCTCATCGCACTGAACTGAAACGAGGAAGAGGAAAGTCTACGGAGCGTTACTAATTTTAATTTTCTGGATTTAAGTTAATTTGACTTGCAGCCCAAACAAAGTTTATTATTAGTGGAAGATTTGAGGTGTTGCAATTTACAATTCCTGCGTTGTTTGTTCTGCTAAAATTAGAACTTGCATCTGTATCTGTCTCTTGGGTTTCTTTTGGTTTTAATGCGCGTTTTCCCATGATGATGTGTTGTTAAAAACATGATTGGTGCGACTGCAACGCAACGCAATGCACCCGTGACCCTTCCCCTGCAACCAAAAATAGAGCAGATTCAAAAAGAGTGTTAGAAATGGAACACGTGGAAGTCAAAGCATCAGAATTAGAGACACATAAATAAACAAGGGCATTACTTTTACATTGAGGGATATAATGGGGACGTAATCACTTGGAAAAGAACGAGGGGTGGGCCAATAGCTAAAGTAACCATGCACTAATTTCATTTGTTAATTTAATGGTCAACCCACATCCGTCAAGCGAACGAACGAGCCCAGTCCAAGGATTATGTTTACTGAAATGAAATGAAACTGATCGAAACAAGTTCATCCTAGTCCTGTCTGCTTGTGGTTTTTTTATATCAAGGCTTCTTGGTCTTGGTCATCAGTAATGACGAATGAGCCTCTAGTCTAAATCTAGAGTAGAGATTAAATAACTCAATTTTTTAACACTAACACTGACATGACGGCAAAAGCAAACACGAACAGGCATAGGGCAGGGGCAAGATAAACCGGTAGGATTTTCTTGACGGACTGACTGACGACGACGGAGTTGCTGAATCAGTCAGAGTTAATCACCCATCATTCCATTTCAACTCGAGCTGTTCCTATTTCTTATTTTTGTCGGCTAAGGAAAAGTTAGGAAGCCAAAAGCCATATTTTATTCGAATCACTATCAGTTATGGCTGTGATCTGGAGCAAAAGTCATTGAATTAAAATCTTTGTACCCTGTCTATAGGCTCTGCACTGATACAAAATCAGAATTACACCATAAAATCAAAATGTCAGAATATCTATATCCACACCCGCAAACACAAAATATGTTCAGAGAGGTTATTTTGAGAAATTATGGAATTAAGTTTTAGCTAATACACTAAATATTTGTCATTTTTTAATTTA
>WJEZ01000297.1:0-33038 GCA_009869925.1 Thalassaphorura encarpata
TATTTACCCACATAGATGTTCAACATTACAATTACCACATAAGTAATAAGAATAATGCAATTATAACAATCACAGGCGATGAAACCTTAGAAGTCAAGAATTTAACTACTATGGAGTCGCAATCAATCGCTTGTGGGCGTGGGAACGTTTGTTTTGTAAGTAAATGAAAAATGTGAATAATGTTATAAGCCAAGTAGCAGTGATGTGAGGGTAACCGTTGCGATGTTCTTGATTCTTGAAAATCTGCCATAAACTCAAATAAAATTCTTTGTAATTTTTTTAAATTATTAAATCCTAATACAGTGATAAGTTTTTCAATTTTTTTAAACGGACCAACTTGTCATGCAAATACAAACTGCTAATAGAATTATCGTAGTAATTTTAATACAACCGCATAAACTGTCAGAATCTAACCAAAAAAATCTTCAAACAAAAGTGTCAAAAAAAATTTCTCATCATAACACACAAATCAGTGTTGTTCGTACGTCTTACATCAAACATCAATTTTGAGATTATACATATGAGATTCAGATTGGAATCTGATTAACATATTTCACAGAGTACACCAAATTCACAACTATTTTCTATTCTACATAGTTTTCCAACAATTTTTATCCAATCTGATAGTATCCAAAAATCAATATTTTTCCTCTCTTCATAGGAAACTTTCAATTATCTCATCATATATCAAATCCATGTTTAGGAAGTCACATCAAATATATCTCATCAATTTGTCAAATAAAATCTCAGCAGCACATCTCGGGCTGATATACCAAAAAAAAGCAAATGAAAAAGGAAAAATGAAAAAAATAAATAGGCATAAAAATGTAGCAGCAGTTGCCTATACTCTTCTTGCCCTTAATGGGGGAAGGAAAAAAATGTTGTGAAGTTTAGTTGTTCCACCCGTCATCGTCAGCATTCGCCTCAACCAGGTCCGGCATACCTTCCTCAACCCTATTAAACAGAAAAAACAACGAATTAACAAGAGCTCAAAAATTAACATGAGCAAACAATGAATAATTCAAAATAATTACTTACTCTTCATTATCATCTTCCAGTTGATTCAAGAACTGATTAAGGAATGGTGGTTGATTTGGATTATCAACGAATCCAAAATGATGCATTGGAGGTGGATGTGGCAAACCAACACCAATCGCAGGTAGCATCCCTGGAAGTGGGAGTGGAAGTGGTCCAAATCCACCATCATCAGGTAGGTCCATACCCATTTGACCCATATGGGCTTGGACACGCTCTTCATCGTCAATTTCAATCTCTTCATATTCATCCAAAGTGAGTAGTGGTCGATGGGCGTAAGAGCGAGGCAATGGCCGACAAGCAAAGGTAATAGTACGTGCCAAAGCTGGAGTTCCAGATCTGGGATCGTCATCCCGAAGAAGACGTCCACGTTCCAAGCGATCCAATCGTCGATGACGGATTGATACTTGATAAGCCAAATCCTCAATCCCTGGACGAGGAGAGATAGAGATCTTGCGCCCACTTAGGGCTACTTTCAGATTGCCCATCCCAGCAGGAGTAATTCCACCACAATCGGTTACATCCAAGCATACAAGAGAGTCAGAAAATGCCAATACTTCAGCAATTTTACGGATAGATCGATCGTTAATCTGAACAAAATACAATACAAATTGTAAATGTTAGCTCGATTTGAGAAGTATATTGAGAAAGGAAAATAACATGTCCCCAAAGAAATTAAAATTATCCTTACCCGTGATGATTTCAAATACAATGACTTCAAACGTTGACACTTGTTGATTCCACAAATTACAGACATTTCGCCAATTTGGTTCGACTCTAGCTTCAGCACTTCAATTCCTAAAATAAAAAAGCCATTAGACACATTTTATAGAAATTTCGTGACATCGTCACATATAAATCAATATTATAATGTAAACTCAACTCACTTGTAAGATTTCCAATAAACAAATTCTTTCTCAAACGGTCTCCATCCACATTGTCATAACTGAGAGTTTCAGTCAAATCCTGACAAACATCCATCGTTACACCAGTAATACCCGAATCCGTAAAAGTTCCACCCATCAATTCTAGTTTAGTCAAATAGGGAAGATTGCAGTAAAGGAGCCCGAGACAATCGTCGTTAGCACCATAAATGTGTAATTCCGTCAAATTTGGAAAAGCTCGACAGACTCTTGAAAGAACTTCAGAATCGATTCTTCGGGGTGAATGATTCTCATCTTCACAGCGGAATACTTTCATATTTTCCAAAGTCTGAAGACTAATCGGGAAAATCTCGGACAAGCTCATGTCCTTGAAGATCAATTTTTCCAGCAATGGCATAAATTCCAAAAATCTCAAATCCCAGCGGAAACGACGGAGTGTCAATTCTTTCATTCGGTGGAATTTTTGTCCAAGCAATGGTTTTCGACTATAGGGGTAATGAAAGCTAGACGCAAAACTGAGAGACAACTTGTTCAAGCTGCGAGCAATTTTTGTGAAGAATTGAGTGAGTAAGTCTGGTTGCACAGACTTGAAAAAAATCAGTTCCAAATCATTCAAGAAGGTGCAATTGAGGTCAATCAGACCTTGGAGAAAAATGTCATCCATCAAAAGAGGGAAATGGATATCAGTCAATGCACGAAAGGAGTCTGGTGGCATTTTGATCATGGAGCGAGTCATCGTTCTGGAATGAATAGAGTCAATAGCTCGATCTTGGCCACTAATTGCAACCCTAGTCAAATTGGGAAGCAATTCAAACAACGCAATCAATTTTCCGTATCTGCGCTCATAATCTACAGAAATATTCAAAAGAAAATAATTAAAATCAACTCCCTTAGTTTCTGTAATAATAATTAATTTAATCTAGAAGCAAAACTTACCAGCTGCCAATGTTGATTTTGCTGGTCGGTAGTTAAGCATTGTGCACAAGTCTTTTGTCCCAATCGCAAGGTGACGAACTTGAGAATTGACCAAACAAATGTCTTCCCCATCACGTGTTGCAGTAGCAGTAGCAGCATCAGCAGCTGCTGAGGTTGAAGCTACAGGCTCATCATTCTCGGTAATCATTTTTTTCTCTTCGACCACTTTCCACGGGTCAGTCTCTCCCTCAGTATCTGATTCTTCATCTTTTTCTGACTCTTTGTCCTCAAGTTGCTCTGACAATCTTTCTCGGATGGACTGAAGAGCTTGAGCCTGAGCCCTCAAACGAGTGCGCATAAAACTGTCTCCAATGACGTTAAAAGAATCAATAAATTCTCGTGACGGCATGTGAAGGGGATAGGGCTCATTTGACATCCCTTTGAGTGTAAGCCCAACAGTTCCTCCAGATTTCCCTTCTTCTCCAGAGTTTGATGACTCATTCTCATTATCCTCAACATCATAATACCATGAATCTCCAATCGTCTTGCTAGCAAATGTTGTTTCCCAACGACGTTTTCTCAATCCTCTAAACTTCCTTCGAGTGCGGATACGAACCTGATGATCATCTGGCCCAATCGGCAAAGTACGAAGCCAAAGACTTTCCAAATTCTTAAGATCGTTCAGCAAAACGCTCTTGAGTTTTTCAAATAAAATTCCAGAAATTTGAAGTACGAGAGACTTCATACGATAGCCATAGTTTTTGAAAAGTTCATCCAATGCCTCATTATTGGCACTAAAGTTGACTCCGTAAAATTCATAAACGGCATGTGGATATGGACGATCCACATCGGCAAAGTGACAATAAATCGCCATGTAACGACTAAGGGATTTGTCCCCTACAAAAGTTGCCGGCCATTTCTCTTGAAGCGTGCGGCAAGCCTCTTCATTCCAAATTGTAGCCACCAAACGACATGACTGGAGGGAACGAACGTCCAAACCTCCAAAAACGACAGCAAGCACCTAGCACCCAAAGTCTTTCATCAGTTTCAAATTTTAATTAACTTTATTTCACCTAACTTTGACCTTTAACTATTTATTTCAGATTGAAAATTGTCTACCTAGCCACTAGTCAGGTCAAGCCTTGAGACTTGAATAATTAATGAAAAATCTAATAAATCAAAAAGTAAACTATTTTCATTACCTCTCTAATCATCAATGGATGCAATTTTCCTTCAGGCCAGTCCTTGAGGACAAAAGCGGCAGCAGCCGCAGCCTTGGAAGACCCAGCCCTGGGTTCCCTTAGTGTGTTAATAATTTCTTCTAATTCCAAGTTAGTTGCAATCGACAATTTGGAATTAGAAGTTGGCCAGTTGATTGGACTCGGTGGAAAAGAGTCCAAAGATGTAGATTCTTCCTCAAGACCTTCTAATTCTGGAGCCAAAGTCATCTCATCGTCCTCACAATCGGTATCAAATTCAAAGTCACTGTTTGAATAAGCTTGTTCAATGGCTTCCTCCTTTTCTGTCTCCTCCTTTTCTTTGTCCATGACCTTTTCTCCCGGTGGGGTCTCTGTTGGATCCATCATTTTGGTAACGTCAAGTTCTAGACTGCAAGTTCAGTTTGAAAATACGTAAGTAATAATACAAATAAATAATTTTCTATTATGATTACATACAGCCCGATTGAGAAATTTGTTAAGTTAAATATGAAACCGTTGCCATCGTATACGTATATTACATAATTTTACCTAGAATTTGCCTGAACTTCTCTTAATACATTTTTATTCGGAATATTACACTTCACACTTTACACAAGCTAGTACCAAAGGACGAACCCTACTTGAGAAGGAACAAGTATTGTAATGATCTGTTAGCCCAAGCCTCTAGACTGGATACTGAATGGAAATACAGAAAATAAGAAATGAATTTACTTTCCAACGAAACAAAATGAAATGACTGGCTGCGGCCAACTTTTCTTTCTTTATTCGTCAAACTCAAGTTGAGAAAACGTTGTTATGGTTATTTAAGTTAAGGAAGCTACGTTCGCTGCTCTTGCAAAGTAAATGCAATGTGAAATAATTTTCTCAGCATACCGTAAATTCCACTTGGGTGTTCTTTTTCTGTTCGTTTCAAATTCTAGATATAGCTAGAAACTTTCACAATATACCCTATCTACTTATTAGCCACCTCCTATGCATGACCTCATAAATTCATCGTAACATTCCTCTGCCCTTGACCACCCTTAAAATTATCCATATTCAACCTCTGGGATTATTCGTTTTCGTTTTGTATTAGCAATCGCAATAGCAGCAGCAATGGATAGCCAACCTTTTACATTTCCATGACCTAAGCTCTTAAAATGAATCGGCCGCAGACACAAAACTTTCCAATTTATTTAGTAACGCCAAGTTAGTAGGCTTGACTAATATTGGATATTATTGCTACGTTTAACAACTGAAACTATCACTATCATGACTCAATATTTTCACAAAGGATGAATCAGGAACCAATGCTCACGGCAAAGGCTGCTTCTACCTTATTTTAGTATTTCATTTTTTTAAAAATTGGTTGCATTTTCTTGTATGTCTTTCCATTTCTAATCAAATGTTTTTGATGTGCAGCCCTTGTAAGATTATTCTTCTTATCTAGACAATAATATTCCCACAAGAACTCATCAATTTCACTACCTTTATATCTGCTCTACCTAGAAAAAATCCCAGTTCTGATGTATTGTGCGTAAATCAGGCCAGAATTAAAATTAACCAAAGTCCATCCACTTACGATGGCTCTAAGGTCAAGGGCTGTTAGGCTAATACTGATTAAAATCTTCCAATCTTTAAATAAAACTACGAATTCCGCAAATTCCGTGTCACAACATCTGACTTTCACTCACAAAATGTTTCCATATTCTTATACCCAATCTAATCTAACTCAATTAGGATAAAACGATAAAAGTACATTTAAGATCAGAACATATGACAACTTCTGATTGAAATCGATACATACTGTTTCATTTCTTCACATTTTAAGCAAGATCTTTTTGTTGCACCCTTGGCTTTATGTGCCATCGCTCTAACAAACCTAAACTAACCCTAACGCAATTACGCAATCAAAATTAAATTTATTTCAAGTAATTCTGTCTTTTCTCACTGTTGGATAGATTTTTTTGCGTATATGACCATTTTCCTTAACTCGTATAATGTTTTACTTGTTTACTTACTTGTTTTACATGTTTAAATATGACTCAAGCCGTCTTAAAATTAATTTAAAGCCCTTAGTATTCTTCAAAATCTGATTATTCTACACATTCCCCCCCCCTTTAGATAATACCCATGATTTTAAGATAACCAACCCTTAGTTTTTTCCATAAAACGTTTCACTATCTTATTATAATTAATTATCTAAAATCCCTTACCACTGATTAAAATCAGTACACCCTGAATATATTTATAGTTTTGACAACCTTCTACGTATATCATTAAACAAGACTAGTTTGATTTGTATTTTATTTAAACAACTCACCTTTTCCTTTTTTTAGTGAATACTGATGACTTCAGTCGTTCGATTAGGAACTGAATGTTGAAAATACAGGACTGACGGAAGCGGAACTATTGAACAACACAAGTCAAAATTAAAATCAAGTCACAGAATTTGTTTACATACGTATATGCTCAAATGCAATGTACAAGTATATGAATTTATTTATAACCTAAGCCGATGTCGTTCGTATTATGCGTTATGTTATGTTATGCATACTCTATACCCAGCCGCCATTCTTCCATATACCACAACGCAATGCAATGCAATGACAATGGGAGAAAATTATTGAGAGTTGAAAATCTGTATAAAATGTGTAAAAATCCTTACCAAGCCCGCCCGACGGTCACAACGCAGCTAAAATGTCTCTGTGATGAGTGTGTATATGATGTTGATAAAATAATTGTTGTAAATTGTTAGTTTTTTAATTTAAATTGCCAACTCCACGACCCGGGAGTAGTTGTGTGGGAATGGCAACGGCAGTAGTAGAAATGGCTGGGAGTTTCGTCTTCTTCACATTTCTTCCATCTGCGCCAACTCCACATGTAGTCACAAAGTTAGAACTAATTTCAGCTAGATTTTCAACTAGAAACTAGACTAGAATTAGAATTGTAGTTAATAAATCCATTAGAATTAGCTCATCTGGAATCCACTGGAACTGTAAAAGTTGTTCTATTAGTAGTTGAATTATTTATGCTTCCATAGTAACTCCAAAACCAAGGATTCTTTAAAAATATTTGATTCTGTATCGAAAATCGATTGAATCTATTGCTTTGCTGTGATTCAATATATCCAATTATAACTAGGACGAGGAGCAAAGGATTTGACTATTGAAATTGCGCGTGTCACTATGTCACTGTGAGCCGAGGTTTTAAATTAGATTATGGAATCAGGATAGAAGTTAGAAATGGAATTGTTCATTTGGGTTTGGTTGTAACTTATTTTTACCTCCATCTAAAAGGGAAACCAAGACAAGAAGTCCAAAGAGATCGTTAGGCAACGCTAAATGTTCGTTCTACTTTCTCTGGTCTCATGCGCTCTTTCAATTTACTTGCCGGAAGGATTGTCCAGGTCCCCCTCTCCTTCCTACTAGAGGCAAGGGGAGACCCATGAACTTGCTTTTTATTTTATGACAGCTGCTTTTTAGGTCATTCGTCATTTTATTACAATGGAAAGGATTTTGGGTAAAAAATTCAAGTTCTAGCCCTAAAATGCTAAATTCACTACAAATAAAATGGATTTTAACTCTCCTAACAAGAGTTTTCAGACCAGCAGCAAACATAATTTCTGAAGCCACTTGGCAAATTTTTGTTAACCGGTTAATAATTTTGAACGTGCGATTTGAGTGCTAATAAATGAGATGCCACTGGTTTCTATTAGAGTTGTCCAAGAATTTTTCTGATCAAAGGTCTGAATTTGGTATTTGTACTTCAGATAGGTAACAACATTTGACCGGCTTTTCATTTTATTTCTAGGCCACGTAATCATCCGAAACTGGACCAATAATTTTAGAGCAGAAATTTGAAATTGTACAGTCCATAATCCTGCCTGATTTAGTAAAATGTTTCAGATCTTTAGTTGGGCAACTAGTTCAGAATTGTCAAGATCCACAAGCATGATCATACGAGTAAGGACTTTAAAAATACGAGACCAGTGGTAGAACTTAAATTCAATTCAATCCTTTTACTCTAAGACCAGAGAATAATCTTTCCCATGAATTACTTCGTTCTGCAAAAATCAGCCCTTTATTTTTTCAGATTTAGTGCAAACATTATGTCCAAGTTTGACGTAGTGTAGGGGCACCTAGAGTTTTCATTAAAAGTGATTGGTCATATGTAACATAGAATGTATTTGGATTAATTTCAGGCCCGAAGGTCCGATATTAGCATAACAGTCCAGTTCGACCGAATCACACATGATCCCATATCCACACACAAATAAAGAGAACTAATGTTTTAGTAGTAATTTCGTTTTTTTTTCAACTGAAACAAGGAACCAAACATTTATATGAGTACCAATTGAGCTTGCACTTGCATATGCAGATGGAGACAGAGTTTTGTTTGTGATTAGAATAGAAAAACGTGCAATAAATTGAGTGATAAATATGTCGAAAGGTTCATTTTACAGGAATGAGCAGATGTACTGTGTTAGTGTCCTATCTAATTTTCTCATTGGGACTGTGTAAAATTTCAATTGGAAATCGAGTGCAACTTCTCATAATTCTAGTCATTCAACCCTTTCAAGAATATTTATATTTGTAAACACTTCCTTATATAATCTGTATGCAAACTAGACCATGAAATATTTTAATTTTAAACAAAGGTTGAAAAGGAGCTTTGTATGGGGAGGAAACAGAAAACAGAATTAGGGCTGACTTCAAAGTAAAATCTCAAGAACTTCTGCGACTTGCAGCATCAACAACTCAACTCGGTTGTGGTACACATGAACACATGTAAGGTACAATGTTAGCTATTTTCACTCGGGTAAAGTGAAAGTGAATTTTGTTGATTGGACTATCGGGTAATAAGTCAAAATGTCGAACTGAACACAACACACAAACCAAAACCAGCTCTGATTCCTTCACTCGACATTGACATTCAATATTCACTTGTGTTTGGCATTCGGCATTTTCGGCATTAAGTGATCTAAAGTAAAGTATTCTTAATATCCTACAAGTATAAACAAACACACGTCCCAATTCTAATATAAAATAAAACAAACAACGCCTAAAACCTTAATTTTTTTATAAATTACCCTATTAAGCTATACGCTCAGTATTTGACCAATTTAACTGATAAATGGCGAAACCAATGTTAACTCAACTATTAGCAAGCTGCCAAAATCCAATCAGTACATTAAATAGTTCCATAAAAAAATGACTACACAATAAAAGGAAAATGAAGTGGATCATTGGATTAGTACTCAAAAAATGAAGCCTCTGCCTCCGTAAAATCGAAAAAACAGACCATTCCTTGTAAAATTTAAATAAATTCATATCGGATCCGACCAGAAAGCATTGTCCTAAAGATTTCCATAGCCTCGCATAGCCATTGCCATTGGGATTGGCGTTGGGATTACATTAGTTTTAATACAATGTACATGTTTTGCCTGTTCACTGTTGAAACGTCCTCCTCCTCCTCCACTAACCAGTTGAACAAAAAAAGTACCCGAACAGCTTGGCCGGTCTAATGCTCAAGTACAAGTAGAAGAACTAGTAGTAAAAGTTTGAGTTTGGTTCACGCCGTTTTGAATGGATTGAGTCAGTTGTTGCTAAACCAGGGAACAGACTCCACGTCCACGTCCATCCTCTTCTCGTCTTAACCAAACCAGACTCATTCCTTCCAGCTAAACTTAAACGTATAAAATAATCAACGGCTAAAGTTTTAAATATATAAGCTTAGCAGCGTTAGCGTTAGCCTAGTTTTTCTTTAGTAGGATTGATTGTGGAACCGGAATAAAAAATACATTGATATATTCATTTCAGACAGACGAGGCTAAATAAAACTAAAAAATAATAATTATTGCCAAAATTATTTGGGCTAAAATTACATTAATTTTTGTGACATATGAAAGTACATGTGCTTGTGCTGCAGTGCAATAGTGAATGTTGACAAAAATTTGTGAGTTGTGCAGCCTGTCAGTCACTCTGTCTTCAAGTTCCGGTTCCGGTCTCAAATCTACTGCACTGTGGATGCATGTACGGGTATGTTATTAAATTAAATTGCTCTACATTTACAATTTAGCTTAGCCTTAGGTTGAGGCTCCACTCCACGTCCACGTGTATAGTCAAATTGCAATTTTCTGAAATTATTTCTGCACAATGAGACTTTTGTTGTAATTTTTGTGTCCCGTCCAATTTTACCCCAAACCGTATCGGGCAGAGTCAATGCATTGCATTGCAAAAAAAATTGACTTAGCAATCTGAACTGTCAAAATGGTAATAATGTTTTATTTTTTTCAGATGAATGATTGATGATGATTGGGTCAAAAGGACCACGTACAGAAGGAGCTGGTTCTTTCATCTTCATGGCTATTGCTATTTTATGACGACGGCAACAATAAAATAACTGAGTGCTGCAGCGGCTACTATTATTATTACACATCACTGCCCGGATTGCTCCTGACATTAGCATTAGTATTCATCCCTGATTTAACAAACAAAACAGAAAATGTCATCGGAGACTTAGACTTGAGTGAAAGTGGAGTGAGAATGAGAATGACGTGATGAAATTCTTTGATGATCAGTTGTGGGATTAAGGCTTTGGCAGTGTTCATTATTTTCCTATTCATCCTCATCCCCTACCCCTGATTTTCCATTGGATCCTCTTTTCCTAATTAGCTCACTCACCATGAGGTCAAGTACAAGGACACGGACACGGACAGAGTCACAATCCTTGGCTTTTACGACGACTACGACCCCTTCGACCATTTTTATTCTTTTACTTCTCCCCGCCGTTGGAGTCCTTACCTTTAATTTGGAACCAAAACTCCCTGTCATCAAAAGAGGAGCCTTAGACACTTATTTTGGATTCTCTGTTGCGGAACATTTGACTCAAAGGAATGAGTCATGGTAAGTCAACCAAATCAAATACAATTGTTTTTTTTTCTCCTAAACTTTTGCTTTCTTACCAAAAAAATTGTTAAGCCTCAAGCCTGCCTGCCTGGCCAATAGAATTTATCATTTTCGCAAAAGAAAAGAACCAGCTTTGCTTTGCATAGATTTGCAATGAAAAGGGGTTAAAAAAAGAGAATATGACAAATGTGTGCTATTTTCTTCCCCCCGTTTTTTTCTTTTATTTTTTGCTCATAAAAACTCCCTAAAAATATATAACCATGTACGTATACAAAATTGTAGTCAAGCGGCTTAGGCGTTAGGCCTGACTGTGACTGTGACAAATAAGCCAAAGTCAGAACGAACAAACAAAGTTGCAATGCAATACAATCTGCAAAAAATATTTCCCACGCTACAAGACGTAAGAGCTGGATGCTGGAGCATCTCACTCTCAATTTCAATTCAGATAAGAATAAGAATTATGAATGTTGTGTTATGTTCATCCTCACCACAGGATAGGAATTGTAGTACGTATTCTAGATTTATTTATTTGAGTACGACTACGAAAAAGAATTGTATCACTCAGACTCAGATTCTTGAGGATGGACTTGCCGTGCCGTATTGAAATTGCCAATCCCCATTATGTCACCCCTTTTCTTATCCCAATCCAATTCAAAATGACTATGACTATGCAAAATAAATCCGACTTACATATTCGTCTGAATTTATTCTTTGTGCTTAGGCCTGTACTGATGCACGGCACAGTATTTTTCCTATGAGTCTAGTCTAACAAAGATTTTCATTTTGTTGTTGGATCTGCATCTGCATCTGCACATACACAACACATGTGTTTAGCAGCACCACTCATTCTCAGTTTCATCTCTTCAACCCTTTCAATCTTCACATGGGTTGAGACTGAGAGTAGAGATTCACAGCCAGGTCCAAGTCTGGCCTGGTCCGTTTCGTAGTCCATGGATAAAATGTACAATGTACATGTGCATTGCAATTGCATTGCAGGCAGGGGGCACTGAACTAAATTCAGATACAAATACAATAGATTTCGGACTAGGGCATTTTACATATGCATTTAGCATGCAAAAATAGTTACAGCCTTGCTAATTGAAATTCTGGGTTATTTGCCCAGATTTCTGTCCTGCACTTAAATTATGAAGAATTATTTTGATTGAATTCGTGAATTGGCTTGGTTGGTAGAATGAGCATATCAGGTATGATAGGTAGGTAGACAGTAGACGTGGACATGGAAGGTTAATAGGTGTGAGAGAAGCAAGTAGCAACATTTTGTCATGTATTTGTGACATTTGTCAATTTTGTCGTAAAATTCTTGTGTATACTCAGCATGGGGCTCAATGTTACATGCCATGGCTTGGCATGGCATGGCGCTTCTGCTTTAACTTCGTTCGTAAGTTTAAAGTGAGATGAGAAGAAATAATGTTTGCACTTGCAGATTGAATGCTGAGCTGATACTAGTTGGACCCAAAGAGTTTTTAGACATGAAATCTCGTAGAGGAAACCAAGTCAAACCAAACACTCGTTAGTTTTGGTCATTCATAGCCCAACCAGCCCAGTACTAAAACTAATCGTCTTCTTAAGCTTTTGGCTTTTACTTTTCATGGACATTAGTGGTCTGGCTCTGCTCTGTACGTGCCTTTGCCTTTGGTGTGAAATTCCTAGTTGTTACACTCTCAGTAAACAAAAGCCCTCTTGACATTTGACCCTTGACTCGAAAAAATCACGTATTGTGTACTGTGCTGTCCTGTTCCTATTGATTTTTGCTTTAGCTTGAGCTGACTCTGTTGCTTATTTAAGGAGAGAGTTGGTTTTAAGACGAGGCCTAGGTGCTTTGCTTACACAGCAGAGTCCAAATTAATTTCACCACTCACTTGTACAACACGGCAAAGCAAAACGGTGGAATTGGCTGGTAAATAAAAATTTAGCCAGCCACAGCAAAGTAAATCCGTAACGGCGCCAGGCCAGAGAAATAGAAAGGGTTAAGTGTTAATCGTTCTGCGTTCGTTGTTAAAACAATAATGACTCAGATTACTAACTAACGCTTTCTTCTTGGGCTGTGCTCTAATGTGTAAAATTATTTCTAGGGATTAAGGAAGGTGTTGATTTGAGTCAATTTCGCTGACTATTGGCTATTCCTGGGAAGAAACAACCTGGGATTTGGCATGCTAAGAAAAAATTGCATTGGAAGCGCAGGGGCGTTTAGTTTAGTTTATTGAGGAGATTCAAATCTATCCCGATATTTTCTTTCGGGCCTATCGTGCTAGTGGCAGACATTGACACCGACTGTTTTTTACTCCGTTTGTTTATTTTTCTATTGAGAATTGAAACTCGGGCGGCCCTGGCCTTTGCTTTGCTTTGCTTTGCTTTGCCTTAGGCTTTAGGCCTAGTAGGATGGAAATAAATAATGGAATGGATGAAAATAATCCTTTTCTCCAGGCTTAACTAGATTACATTATCGAACCGGGATAGGCTGGCTAGGCGAGCTAAAAGCCTTAAAGTAAATGGAGTCTTCAAATAAAGAATGAGAATTGAGAGGCGAGAAATTGCAAGTCACTTTTATTATTTATCACACATAAAAACTTATTATGGTATGGTCTGACTGCAAAAGGTAAGCAAAAGGCATTCATATTCATATTCAACTCCTTTCTTACCTACCACGACGAAGGTAGTTGGCTAATTATGTACACATCTGTCATCTCAAGCACATAATTTACATCTCTATAGTATGTAGTAAGTTGAGTGTTCGGACTTGGACTCGTACTAATATTTTAAATGTGGGAAATCTCTCATTGTGTGTGTATACTTTTGGTTTGAACTTGAACAGACAGAGACAGACATAGTGCATAGGCACTGACTTTGGCTTCCTGAGACTTGAGATTGATTGAATCCATCTTCATGATAAGTTCTACGGCTACGCTACAGCTTGGTTTATTCCGAAAAGAGCTTTTAACCTTTTAGCAGTTATCAGTCAATATTGTTATTATTTATGGGATGAAGATGAAGGTAATCTAAAAGGTAAAGTAGAGGCAAAGGAAGAAAACCAAGAAGCGAAGCATTCAATGTCAATTCAAGATTTGCCGCCGCCAGAGCAAACATTTTTAGTGATTTTCAATTGGCTTCCGTTCATTTCTCCACTTGAAAGATTACTCAACTTGGATTCTTAGTATTTATTTAATGCACCACAGCAGCACCTGGTCTTTTTATCAATGCAAGCAAAGTTCAAGGGTTCAAGGGTCAACTATTAAGTCTAGTACAACCAGAGGATTCGTTTTTATTACAAGATCTGAAACTGAATTTGCCGCCTGTGCTTATAAATGGCAATGGAAACCTTAAACTTGAATCTCAACTAAGGATATTAGAAATGTATGTTTGATGCTGGATGCACTTTTGGGATTTGTGTATAAAATAAACATATCATAAATTAGATTAGAGAGTGCGTCAACCTGTAAGTGCGTGTGTTCTATAAATTTCTCAAGTGGTTCATCCACTTTTCCACTTGAACCTGGAGTTTATCTCCTTGGGATGAACTTTTATTTACTTCCTGTTGATTTGGGCCAATATCGGCTTCGGCGGGCAGGCGGGCTTTCTGTTTGGTAAACCAGCGCAACGCAAGGGCAGAGTGATTACATTATTTCCCATCCGTTGTTGTTTAATTAAGTATCATCAAGTTAAGAGAAGAACCAGGAACGGGGATATGGCACATGCCACTATGCCACAGCCACATGGCTAAAATTTAAGAGCTCAGAACTTAGCTTAGCTTAATGAAAATTACAAAGACTCTCAAAGGCACTCAGCGTCATCATTTGGAGTTGGACGTTTGCCCTAAACTTTTCTTTATTCTTATTCGTATAAACTAAAAGACCCACGCTCGTGCTCCTCGTGTCATCTCATCTAGCTAGCCCAAATCCCACTTACTTTGTCTTGGCATTTATTTTATTTACGACAAACCATATGCACAAGTCATTCCAATTCATTTCGTCAAGTGCATAATGTCTGCCGTAGGCGTTCATCTCCGAATTTGTACGTGAGTTGAGCTAATGAGGTGCATTTGCTTTGCATTTTACTTGCCACCGCCAGGCAAGAATAAATAATTTCGGTGCGGTGCGGTTTTGGGTATTTAGGCCAGTGGCCAGGGATGTCAAGGTCTTTTTTCTTCTTCGCATGCAGTTAAAACGCCATTTGTAAAATATTCTGCTCAGATGTTGGAATAATTGATTGAGTGAAGAGCCAAAGTGTTTTTAGCAGTGCCAAATGTTTTTTTGCAAAGCGAACAGGGTGAAAAATGGTGACAAAATTGCGAGCCAGGCTAACTAATTTCGCCCACTACAAATTAAGCTAGGAATTTGGAAAACTTACACTTGAGGCGAGACCTACATTTTTTTTATTGTCAAGATGGGATTATTTACTGGAGAAAAACTTTAGTTTGGCAATTGAACTACTTTCGCTAGATTTAAGAGCTTCATTCCATTAATACTCAACCAACGCAACCCACAATTTTATTGCTATCGTTCCGTCCAAGTGGATTTTTTGTATTTCTCATTTCGCATCTCTCAGAATTTGCAACTCACATGGCATGGCATGGGGTTGAAAATAAGCATTGCTATTGCATTGATGTCATGTTTGACATTTGAGTGAGTAATTCCGCATTCCACTATACTAGAACTTTCCTTCACTTCACATTGACTCTGTTCATAAAATAAAGTTGGTTGATCTTCTGCATCATCACGTCTCATCACATCACTTGAGCCAGACTCCGACTAACCTAACGTAATACAGAGTCAAGTCAAGTCAAGACTGTCTATGAATATATTGAGCTACAGCTACAGCTACAGCTCCATGTGTCTAACTACATGCCAATTACATGACACTACATTATTTTCATACATTCTCTACCACTTCAACCTCACATCTTTAACACATAAGCAACCAAGTCAAGATGAACGATAGGGGTCGAGGTTGAATTTCTGTGGGTTTATTTTTAAAATGTCCCGCTGTGACGTCGGAATTATTTTGAGTTCTTCTTTGAATGTGCAATGATCATATTTTGGTACATTTTTTATCAAAATTAGTGGTATTTTTGTACGAATAATTTGAGACAAGTAAGAAATTCAAAACTGGCCAAGCCTTTTCATTCATTTTTTTTTGATATTTCACACCTGGAGATTTGTTTTGTGATTTTTGTGATTCGATAGCTTGTAAATTTGTCTGGCAGGCAGATATGTTGTGTTGTGGCTTTTAAACTCAGGCCATGCACATGCATGCAGGCTCTCTTCATTCACATTTATTATGTTTATTCGTTCGTAATTCTTGACACTTTGGAATATGAGTAGGAATGATGATGAAGATCTTTTCCATGTTGCGTTGTTTTCCATGCCATGCCATGTCAGTCAGTGAGTGCGTAAATGTTAAACAAGACTGCTGCTGGACAGAACAGAGCTCTCCAGGACCAGGACCAATGGTGAACACGAATCATAATAATAATACAAGAGAATAGCTAGCTAAAAAATCTTGGATTACTCTTCCTGATAAAATAAAAAGTAACATGGATACTCCATGATGGTTTGGCTGAGGTTGAACAGGTTGAGATTAAATTTCATGACATTTTCTAACAATGGTCCATAGTAATGGATCCTAGCACCCATAGCATGGCATGGCATGGCATGGCATATCCAGTCACTCACTTCTTCTCACTCATGCTGTGTGGCTTTGTGCTGTGAATCATAATTCTGAAATAAAACACCTGGAAATCCATTCTCGTATTTTTATTTGAAAAGTTTCTGGAATCATGTATTTTTAATTTAGTAGAGCGGAACTCCTACGCAAATAAGTTTCTATCGTATCGAATTATTGTATTCTGGATGAGGGTGCATATTTTAGTAACTGATTAAAAACTGCACTTCATTTCCTATGGTAAATAAATACGTACACCTAAAACGAAACCTCCGCATGGTTTTAAATAAGTAGGTCTAGTCTTCCTTCCTGGGCAGGGCGTCCCAGTCCCAAATTCATAATCTCCAGTGGTGGCAGCACCTGCATCACGTGGTTTACTTGGCCATATGGTTCAGGCCAGGCGGATTGAATAGCCCTTGTTTGGCTAAGCCATGAATTTTCAACAATGCGCTGCTCTCCATATTGAAATTTGCATAATAATGAGCGGCCGCGAGTCTTCCCATTAAAGTGTTGGCTTTGGCTAAGGAGAAAAATCTTACAATTATGGGAAACAAGAGAATAAATTCTACTAACGCCCGGAATCTGTTATTTGTTCCAAAAGCCGCTTGCTGCTCACCTGGATGAAATGAACTTGACTTGGTTTTGTTTTGTTTGACTTATTTGCTCATGAGTAGATTGTGGNGCTCATGAGTAGATTGTGGACAACGCCCCTCCCCCTTTGGCATTGGCATTAAACTCTGAATCATTGACCTGTGGCCCTAGCCGGATATTTGGGAGGGACTCTCGTAAATTTAAGGCACACGGACGGACTGAACTGGATAGTTAATAAGTAATTGTGTACGGGGCTTAAGCCTTAGCCTTTACAAGAATTCGTTGCTGCTGCTGTTAGTTTGAAATATTATTTGTTTTAAAGAATTTTTGAAAGGTGCATCCTGCTTAAGCTTTAGCTTTAGCTTTGGAACTGCCCAACCCTTTAATGCTTTTATTATGTATATGAAGTTGAACTTACAATTAGGCGAACACATAATTAGCATCAACCCTTTTTTATCTTTCTGTAGTACTCGATGAATATTTATTCCATTCCAAACCAAAAACTGCACTTCGGGGTGGTAGAGTCAGTTTCTCATTTGGACATGCATTCACGCCATGGTCATGGATTTTAACATTGACATTCGAAACTTACTTTAAATTTGGCTTTTGTTCTCATATCACTACAAGCAGCAAGCAGCGAAAAATTAACCGAGGAGAGACCTGAGAGAACAATTTAAATTTTATGAAATATTGAGACTCCATTGTGTTGTCCAATTCGAAAAAAAAAACTATAGTAAGAAACGGGTTTGCCATGCATCATTCTGATGTATTAACTCTTTTTTCTTGACCGCACTGGGAAGACGTGGGAGATAAGCATGGGCCATGGGCCATGAGTCTTGGTGCACTTAGAATATGGATATGCCTTAAAAGTACCCTAATTCCCATCCCATGTTATTAATATGATTGCGATTACATGAATAAAGAGACGAGACGAGACGGATGGAAGTCAGACGCCCTAAATTATTCAAAGGATCCATATCTGAATCTGAGTCTAAGTCTTAGGTCCAGACTAGACGGCTCAGGATTTACTTAAGAGACCAGTGTTCATAAATTCTGCAGAAACTCTTTTATTTTCCCTGGTGCCTTCGGGTTGGAACGAAATCTGAATTAGCACTACTCGATTCGATCCGGTTCGAAGGGACCATAAAAATTAAATTGAACTTCCGTTCGTTAGGTGTTTATGACTTTTTGCTTCCTTTCCTCTCAAAATAGAAAAAGACTTGACTAGAATATAATGAAATTTGATTAACTTTGCTTGCCTTGCCTTTTTAAATTTATGTCTCCTGTCCTTGAGGTCAGGTAGACCCTATGTATTGGAAATTTCTTGTACTATTGACAACAGAACAAAATGCGTGAGCAAGGACTCAAAAAATGTACGCGAACATTGAGCACATTATACATTACATAACACTATAACTATGTTATTGTTGTTATGCCGTGCCATGCTGGCACAATGAGTTTATTACCTACCACTGCACAAAATGAATAAAATATTGGACTGGGACCCTTAAAAAATCCCATGGCTGGCTAGGCATTGGCACTAGGCTGGGACATCCTCCTGTTTTATTACACGGCAAAAAAACTAAAAGTCCAAAGGAAATGAAATATTATACAAGAGCAGTTATGGTTTGGTTGGATATTGAGTGCCGCCGCCAAGTGCGGTATCGGCGGGAATTCTCTCAGCACCATTTTTTGAATCATCTTTCATCAAGGGCCATGGCGACGGATGGCCAAGAAAAAAAAGGAAGTAGGTACTTATTTAACATTATCCGTTGAATGAGTGATTTTTTTCTCTTGGTGTGGTGGTTGTTTAGAAAAGGAAACAATTTCTATTTGTTTTGATAGTGTCGGATGTATTGAGTCCCTACTACTACAGTGTGTATAAAGTAACACAAGGGCCCAAGCCCAGACAAAGAGGTCGGAGTTATGTTCATGACAGGTATTGTTGGATTGCAATATGAAAGTCTGCCCAAAAGGTATATTTTTAGAACTCCAAGGGTGTAATTGCTCATGATTTACTTCCATCCCTTTAATCCTAAGCATATTCATCCTTTCTTCATCGTGGGGAGCGTTAGACCGGTATAACCGGTAAATTGGTCCCTAACAGTAGTAGTTGAACAATCAGGGAAGGAAGGATTCGCAAAACCACATGGGGTTTTTAATAGTTTTTGGTTTGATGAGTTTTGAGCAACAAAGTCGCGTTGACGTTGACGAACGAGTGGGAAGTGCTATGCTATTGTTTTGCTCATAAACTGAAACATGATTTCTTCCAAGACGCTATGCTAATTTTTTTTATTGATTTCGTGTATGTACGTATACGTATATTGCTAGCTGGACTGGACAAGTGTAAGTGCAAGTGTGTGTTTGCAGTTTGCATGACTGACTGACTGCGTAGCTGTCATAACAGTAATCATGTAATGTACACGTACAGTATGATGTGTTATCATCGTAAATTCAAATAAACTTGTGTGGCTAGTTAAAAAGTATGGGTAGAAAAAGTCCAAACCTCATGCTCATATCTTGGAAGCACTTTCTTGTACATTGTACAAAATTTAATGCTTGGATGAATACGAATTAAATTTAAAGGCTTGTAGAGTCCATAATAGTGGGTTGAATTTAAAATTCATAAGCAACCATAAGAAAAGTTTGATCAGGATTTTCAATATCAAGTCGTTAGTGGTCAGTAAATTATTTCGACGTGTTTTTTCCCCTAGAAATACCCGGTGTTCAATTCTTTCCCTATTTTCGGTTTTGGATCTGTAGAGCTTGAGCGTTGAGCCAGGTGCGCAGTCGCCGTGGCCGTGTGTTTGAAATTTGAAGTGGACCGAATGTTTGATTTGTGTGGAATGCTGGGGCCAGGCTAGGCCAGGAGTACTCAAGGAAACCTTGTAGGACTTGAACAAAGGTTCAAGTACTTTCATAAGGGACTCGTTCTCCTTGTTGTTGAGGCTTTGGCCCTTCCTACCTCCAAGGACCCTTTACTACACTTTACACCTCTCACCTCAGTTTTCTCTTTCTGACTTGGTATTATTAAGCTAACGGTTAGTAGTAGGGTCGGTCGTCCGGACAATAAGGTGTGTAGTGTGTAGGTAGGTCGTTTAGGTCGAGGGACCAAGACAGGGTGAAAAATCCAAGCCATGCTTTTAAAAAAACTGAGCAAGTTACAACAGAAGAATGCAGAATTATTTGTAAAGGGCCACCAATGGTCCAAATGGACTTGGTTGGACTCCCAAAGACGAAAGACGAAAGATGAGGATGAGATGACTTGTCGGAGATAAGGAGAAAAAGGACAGATCTCGCTCAATGCTGCTAATAGGGAAAAACTACGTGTGAGGAGGGAGGCAATGTGATTTTATAAGAAGAAGAAGAAGAGCTCATGAAAGGTGAGTGGGTAATAATGCATAGCAATAGGAATGGACTAAACAGGAACCTAAGGAAAAGATTACGTATTCAAATCCAACTCATCCACATCATGCACCGTCGCATCCGTTCAAATTATGAAGAAATCTCAAACATCTTTGACAGTCTCACGAACCCAGGGCAAGGGCAGGGGACAAAAACCTTTCTCACAAATTGATGTCATTTTCCTTTCAGTACAAAGGCTCCGTGTGGTTTTCAAGGTGCAGGGCCTGCTGGGAAAGATTTATTTGGAGTAGTTGAGAGTTTTTTAACAGAATAAAAAATCTTAAAAATTATTCATAGCTAATTTTTGAGGATTTATATGACAGGATCTTGCATCTGCGCGTAGGTAATAAGCACTTGCACATGCGCAGGCAGACACAAGCGCATTATTTACAAATGATAAATTAAAATGTTTGCTGAGTGAAGCATCAGGCAGGCGGAAGTTGACAGTTCATCTCTCTTCTTTAGCAATCTGATGACGATGAGTAACATTTGTGACAATATTTGGCACATTAGTGCAAATAAGATTTGCAGATGCAATCTGCAGTGTATTAGTTTAAATGCATCCTGCGTGCAAGCAAGGTCTGCATATGATATGACACAATCTATTGTCTCCTTAGATCTCACCAAACCATATGCTCTAGTTTATTAATTTTTTCATCGTCTTGGATCAAGAAAATTCTTGTCACAGTTGGAGTAATTCAATTTCAAAATTAAATCATGCATCTCCTTATTTTGTTCATCATATCATTGTCAATCGGGCTTCGGCTTGGATTTATTGGGAGGTCATTGTGTATTACATTACTAATAATAATAACATGGATTTATTATCCACGCAAGGAAGAGATAAGATTCTTCTTTCCATTGTGCCACACTAATGCGATGAAGAATAAAAATGAAAGGGTTAAGATTTAGTCTAACTGTGTGTGTGTTCTTGAACCAACAACACCAACAATGAGAGTTGGTTAATGGTAATGGACGTCACAATGGGGGCTACCCGATGTGAGCATCCGATACGGATCTCTCTTCACTACGTATTATCTTTAGTCATTGGAATTCAGGCTAAGAATTCCAATTCATGTTCAGCATCTTATGGAAAGGATTTAGCCGTAGCTTGGCATTTAGGTTACCCGCATTCATATACCAAAGAAAAAAATTGAGCAAGAACACTACAACTGTTAGGGTCATCCGACTTGGACGGATTTCACCAAAATTTCGGTTCGATAATTCTAAGAACTATAAACACACAACACCCACTCCTGTAGCATAGCTGGGTATTTAGATTTCCATACTATTCCACGGAATTTCTTAGCTTGCCTGACCTTTGATGACCTTTAATGAAGTGAAGAGGGTGAATGACTCATGTGTCACGTCACGTCACGTCATGCTACATTAGTTATTCTCCTTTCCCGGGTATTTTGCACTTAAATGAGCGCTAACATAAAACAAGAGACATTTACACTACAGACACTGACATTGGCTTTGGGTTTGGGTTTGGCGGATATGACATGACGATTACTTTGGCGAATGCCACTCTGTCTGGTATACGATGCTGCTAGCTGCTACGGCTCATTAAGCTTTCTCCGTAGAGAGAGTGTCGACAACTCAGTTGCCGTTGCCAATGAAAGTGCAAGCCCCGATTTCCCCTTCCCTTGCTCTTGCTCTTACATTTTTTATATTCATTATTTATTTTCTTTTCTGAGAGTAGAAAAACAAATACACTTTGCTTCATTGGTAATTGAGCTTGTGCTTGGCCTCAATTGGATTGGGTCAACTGACAAATATAACAAATGTACGGGAAGTACGTCACTTTGTTGAACCACTTTCCAGGAAACTGAGGAAATACAACGTCCTTCCGAAAATAAATCCTCTTGTCTTTAGGGATGCCAATCTTGAAGAAATGTATGGTTTTTTCTTCTAAGAGCTCTGAATTGTAGTCAATTTTTAGGAAAAATGCACTTAAATTCAATTTTTGTATGTATTTTTCTACATCTGGATAAAATTAAAGGTTGAATGAGGTTAAATTGAATTCAAATCCGCTGATTTCAACATATTTAATGAAATGAGCTAGCCAAGACTTAAGAAGTGTGCATGTATTGATTTACAAGTTTGTTAAAACGACCAGAACTTGGACCAAGTCAAGTTCATAATTAAATTCAATTTTTGTATGTATTTTTCTACATCTGGATAAAATTAAAGGTTGAATGAGGTTAAATTGAATTCAAATCCGCTGATTTCAACATATTCAATGAAATGAGCTAGCCAAGACTTAAGAAGTGTGCATGTATTGATTTACAAGTTTGTTAAAACGACCAGAACTTGGACCAAGTCAAGTTCATACGCATTAGAATTAGCTAAGTTTTTATTTTGTATCTTGTTTATTTCTTTTAAGACTCACGAGCCACGGGACTGGACAGATTAACAAGTAAAAGTCATTTGTAAAAATAAAGTGACGATGACCACTTCGATGATGACTCGACTGGACTGGACTAGACTATCAATTCTGACTCAGTCATTTGCATCTATTTGCGCATAATTAAATTTTACTACGCAAACAAGTTACTGCATTGCAATGTATTTTGATGAGTTACCTCACTATCACCATTGCTGCCACTTGATTCATTCGATGGGTTCTTTCCAATATTATTTTATATCTTCCCATGCTCTATTAAGTTGATTAATAATTCATTTAACCCTGGCTGGACGTGACCCTACCTTAAGAGAATACTTGGCTGCCTGCCTGTATTAGGTGATTTAATTAAGGAAGTGAATGAGACGTTTTTAATTTTAATAAAGGAACTCATGATTTTCTACCCTTTGCTTCTGCTAGTAACTTTTCTGCTCCGTCATGTCATCACAGAAAGAAGTGAGGAACCAAGGATTTAATATTTTACATTAACACTATGTAGGCTCTGCCTGTTTTGAATCTAAATTAATAAAACCAAAAGCAGTGGTTGTGTTAGAGGTGATGATGATGATGATGATTTTGATTTCCTATCCAATCTAAGCTAATGCCTTTCTTTAAAAATCCTGGACTTGTACATGGTCTTGGTCTTTAACATCTACCTGTGCATATTAATTTTAATTCATCTGCCAGTGCAGTGCCATGCCATGCCAAGCCAAGTTGGTGAGCCTGTCAATCAGTCCACTCTTTAGTATGATAAAAAACTACGTTGGCGTTAGATTCCTTTTTTTCTCATCTCATCACTTTTATGTTTCCAATTAGAGGGAGGAATGTGTAAGGAAAGTTTCACACGGGTTCACTTCACAAAGAAGGACGGAATCATAATTATTTTCTCAACTTAACCTTTTGAGTTTCAAGTTTCCAGGTTTTTACCGCTGCACGCATTGCATTGCTTGATTTTTGTACCCATTGTTGGCTCGTCGAGAATTTACTTGAAAGCGCTATTAAGAAATTGGCAAGAATTCAAATTCACATTGTGTACAGTACAGTACAGTACATTGCATGGATTGGTTTTGCATGTCAATGAGCAATAGAAATTTACTCATGATGAGTGAACCTTGATTGAGAATTTGCTCCCGGCGGCTCTTGGGTTGTTTGTTTGTTTGATTTGATAAACAACTGGTTCCTCAAGGGTCAAGGGTCACGTTATTGCCCTCTGCATGCTTATCCAATACGTATAGAAATGAACGATAACAAATATAATACACACGAGTGAGATTTACACATGCATTTCTTTAGTTGAGTATTAAATTTTAATTTCTTCCTTGTAGTTTTTTAAAGTTGAATCTCAACTTGTACGTGTGAAGTATTATTTTTCTGACCTTGGTTCAAAATTGTAGGATTTTTAGGTTGAAACATGTAGAAATTAAATAATTCTGCTTTATCCTCGTTATAATTAATTATACTCTACAAATGAAGACGCAGGCTCATCATTAGAATTCAATCTATGCTATAGCTATTAAATTTAGCACCGAGCTCGGGCACGGCACGCGTTAGTTTTTTATCTTGACAATCTGTATTCACATTCGTATTCGTATTCCTATTTATAAAACAATCATTCCTCGATCCTTACATAAGAATCCAGGTCATACCGCCGCTCCATTGCATTCAGACAAGGCTATTTGCAAAAATTCCCATTCGTTTCGTTATTATTAACTTAAGTGAGAGTCAGTTAGTGAGTCAGTAGGGAAGACAGATGTTGAACGAACGGAGCTATATATAATGCAATGCGTGTGTAACTGAAAACATATATACAAAGTATGGGAACCATGACTGAATTCAAATTACCATTGCTGCCTGCATTTTTGCAATTCAAGTTGGAACAAGAAGTATGAATGAATAATGACGAGTTTTTTTTTGCTAAGAAGGATGCAAAGGGCAAAAAAGGGTTGTGAGGTCATCAACGAATAAACACCAGTCACATCATTTGCATTTGCATTTGCACAGCTAGCATGGCATAAGCTTGCTGCCAATCCCATCCATTGTTTTTTACCCTTTTGTGGCTCCTGGTTCCAAATGCAAGGCAATGCAAAAAATAAAAAGTGCCGAGCCTTACAAAGCAAAGCGGAAAGAGAATGATGCCAAGTCAAGCCATTTCCATGTCTAATCCTAATGTATATTTTATGCCTGCGAGTTGCAATTAATGAGTTGTAATCGTCTACTCCTGCACAGGTGCTTGCCTGCCTCTGGGAACATTTGCAAATTCTGATGCATCATCACATCACAATATTGACTACAAAATTGCATGGCGTGTGTTCCTAAGCTTTTAGCTTCCCATGTATGTACACAATTGGCATGGCCATCCTATTGCCTTGGTCATTTGCATGGTAAATTCAAATTATTATGCAAGATTAGATCATATTAGCTAGCTATTGGTCCAAATCAATGCAGTAGTACTGTAGAAACTAGCTATGATTGGTCAGTATTATAGAATCTAAAAACTTTAATTAGTTCTTTTGAATGAATTTTTGTTTTTTTTTATAAAAACAAAGGCTAGGAGCAAATGATAAACTTTATAATATGTTTTCTGTCATGTTTTAAGCTTTTTCCTACCTATGGTGTAAAAATCTGTCATGTTTTTGTGTTTTTGCCCGAATCTGAATTAGTTATTCGGTCATAACCTTTTGAATTGTTCAGGGAGTCTAGTCTAGCTGGATCAGCCATGTATTGAGGCAAAAGGAGAAGAAATGTTGTAGGAGGCAAGAGTAGTTTTCATGTTGGATTGTGCATTGCTCTGTTGAGATGAGGTTAGGTAGGGTAGTGTCGGGTGTGGAGTGGAAAGTGTGGGCAGATTGGTTCAGAGGTTATGAATTAATTTCTTCGCCCGTGGATTGTGGATTGCCCTGGGCACATGAGACAGAAAACCTGGCCTAGCGCTAGCATCTGCCTAGGATGATTATCCACGGGATTAGCCCAACACCAGCACCAGCTTGGCTTAACAAAACAACCAAGGATTGAATTTTTTCCATTTTCAGGTTATTGTTCGTGTCAATATCTCTGCTGGTCTCGTTCTTTGTGATTGTGAGTTTGGTAATGAATTCAGGTGGTTGCTTGCTTGCACTAGGCAATATTTCCTGGGTAAGCGTACCAAAATTATTTACCAACCCGTATGTTTTATGTTAGCTAACCTAGGTAAGGGTAGACAGATCATTAATTCTCCATTTTTCAATTTCTTTAAGTGGACCAATGAGAAAAATCTATGGTGTATCGATGCATACGAAATTTTGTGATTTCATGTAGGTTTTTCCGATAAAGATTCCCTTAGGAAGTTCGGATCAAGTTGTAAATTCTAAATTAGATGGGTATTTGAATGCTAATTCCCCTATGAGGTATGGGATTACATCTGGATGAAGAATAGAATTTGTCCACCCCTGTTCCCATTGGGAATTAGCTTAGCTGCGTTACATATCAGGATTAGGTTCATTTTTGGCTATTCATAGTATTTAGTGTATTGTACGCAATTAAGGGCTCGCGCTCATACCAAAAGGTCACTTATTTAACTGTGCTATGCATTGGACATTAGGGAAAACTGATCATGAAAGTAAATAGAGGGTCAAAGGGAGCAGTAATGGTAGTTAATGACCCTATTTTTTTCGTCTCCCTCTTTTTGACATTAATACATTCAGAATTTGAGTCTGGTACGTAGTAGTACATGCGTAGGTGCACTCAATCGTTCCTAATTTATGCCAATTCATTTCATTCCAGCTTTAGGTTCTGGTTCTGGGGTGTTTTAGTCCAATGACTGACGGATCGTTCCGGTTTGGCTGCCAATAATACAAATAATGTGGTGCAAGTGCAGTGCTATCCTTAATGTTTCATGAATAATTCATTGGATTGCATTCAGAATAATGCACTTGGGAGTCACTCATCTTTCTTCCATACTTCCAAATGCAAAACAACAATAACTGATGGACTGAGTCCATGAATCCTTAATGCAATGTTGATCCAAATACGAGCTAATGGGGTGTGAAAAGTAAATTCTCTGCGTCGCGTCGCGTCTGCCAAAATATAACATCTAATGGGCGTTCCTGCTTCTTCGTTCAAAAATTCCATCAAATTATGATAGCTACGAGATCTCTTCAATTTCTTTTATATGATCAGATAAAATTTAATTGTTAGCCTTCCTTGCTATTGCATAATGCAATGCAATGTTAAATTGAATTCCAAGGTTCTGACTGTGGCAGTTTTTTTAGTATTTGGTTTTTTTTTGCGTGCATTCTACTTGCTCCTAGGAAATAAATGAAATCGTGAGATGCAGTTTTTGCTTGCAATTCTATTGAAATTTCTTTGCTCAGCTCAAGTTCACGTCTTCCTTCCTTGTTCATGAGTAAGAAGGATTTTGGCGACTACAACTACGCGTACAATTAGTTATTGATAACAGGTAGGTGATGGATAGTCAGATGTTAGCCTTCCTTGCTATTGCATAATGCAATGCAATGTTAAATTGAATTCCAAGGTTCCGACTGTGGCAGTTTTTTTAGTATTTGGTTGTTTTTTTTTGCGTGCATTCTACTTGCTGCTAGGAAATAAATGAAATCGTGAGATGCAGTTTTTGCTTGCAATTCTATTGAAATTTCTTTGCTCAGTTCACGTTCACGTCTTCCTTCCTTGTTCATGAGTAAGAAGGATTTTGGCGACTACAACTACGCGTACAATTAGTTATTGATAACAGGTAGGTGATGGATAGTCAGTCGTCAGAGTTGCTCATCAACGTACCTTAAGTCTTATTAGCCAAAATGCTAATGCCATTTGCCATGCAGAATCCAACCTTGTCTTACCTTGACCTTCCCATTTGCTTAGTTTGCATACAATAATTTATTTACCGTACGTACAAATACAAAAACTCATAAGGAAAAGTTGCGCGATTGACCTGCGAGTGAGACTCTCTTTTATTTTTATCCTTTTTTGAGTTTTCCCCTTATTTGGAAAATGTGTGTTAAATGTCTAATGTCAAGTGAAATCAGGGTGCTGAAATAATCCTGATTGATGAGATGATGCTGCTCCTAGTTTTTAATTTACATTCATATATTAATCAGGTGCGTGAAAATCATACCTGTGCCTGTGTCATGAATTATAATTACAAAAATTTCACATATTAAAGATAGGAAGAAACACCTGTCAAGATTTGAAGCTAATTTCGTGGGTTTAATGACAAATTTACATTTATTTAATTCATTTGTGTGTGGTCCGTGGAATCACCTGCCTTGTAAATTTGTTTTCTTTTGGTTTTTTACACAAACAAAATGACCATTGCCAATATTTTACTCTGTTTGGCTGACTGTGACATTCCAAGGGTTGAAAATTACTTTTTTTCGCCATGTATGCCAAAATTATTACTAAAATTGGCTTAGCGTTAGCTCTAGCTGTTTTGCCAAAACTTCAAGTTACAATGTTGCAAATCTAAATACATTGCACAAGATTCCTTCGCACCTGCTGCCGCTGCCTCTCTTAGCTTTTGTCTTTGGTTTTTTTGCTAGCCAATTCAATTTGGGCATTCCGAACTCTCAGCAGGGTGTCTGAAAGAGAGTGGTCATAAATTCAAGTATAAATTTCAGACTCTAGCTCTGGCCAACGGCCCGAGTACTACTACTACTACTGCTATATAAGTTGGCAACAATATTCAACACTCCATAATGAAATGAAATAAAGGCCAAAGCCAAAAAACAATGTTTCATTTTGCATGCATGGACGTCGGATGTGTCTGTGGCGGGTTTGGCTCAGCTCGGCGGTTAATGTCAGAATTCACACGATCCGCACAGCAGGGCTGAAATACAAAAAATCACCCTAGTGCACGAAACATGTCCAAAACCGGGTTAACTGAACTTGGCAAGGACCAACCTGCCTGCCTGCATGCGTGTGAATTGTGGAACTGGCTCAGCTCAAAGGGCCGCGCGAATCATATATCAACACTTTAACAATGTGGGTGTGGGACCCATGGGCCTTTGCCTTTTTGGCGGAGGAAGGAAAATGTTATTAAATATTTTTACATTGTTATTTGCCACGCAATCCCAGCACTCAAGGCTTCGGCATCGCCTCGGTACTTGCTATTAAATCCTCGTCAGATTTTAATTATTTGGAGCGGATGCGGGCTAACGAGATGTGCCTCCTGGTGTTGAAGCCAAAGCCAAAGCTTTACAAATACATATCCTATCCTCATCCTAAGAGTTTTCACAGATTGGCAAAAGCAAATGGAAAGGAAAACACCCGAATCCGGGTATCAGCTCAGCACTACACAAGTGGCGGCGTGATTGAATTAGATTGGTTTTGGAGTGCCTTTGCCTTGTGAGTACATTTAATAATATCCACTGCCATAGCCCATGCTGCCATGCTATGCACTTGCCTCACTTACTTAATTTTGAGAAGTTTCCGCTGCCAGCTTGGAAAAGCGGGTATTGGACCAAGCCCAGGCCCAGCGTCCGAGAGGGAAGCATCTCCGGATATTAAATTGACGGGTGGGTAGATTGTAGTAAAGTGGGCATTATTTTGTTCCAAATAAATGGAGCAGTGTGGTGAGTCACTCTAGTGCCAAAGCCAATGCCAATGCCAATGCCAAATGCCTTGTCCGGAAATAATTCCATCATCCCGTCACTCCTATACGAAACGCAACGCGTTTTCTCAGTCAACGGCCTTAGCTTATAGCTGAAGCTATGGATACAAATTCGGTTCTGTAGTTGCGGTCTGACTCTGAGCCCGAGAAACGATACGGCACGATACCCGGGAATTCTACTCTGTTCCAGTTTTTTTATCGGGAAGGAAATTATGTGAAAGATAGGCAAAAAGAAACTTTGGAAGGAAGAAGAGAAGAAAAAGAAGTTAAAGTGGGATGGTGGGGAATTCCGGAAATTTTCTTTGCTCCTTGCAAAACTTTTGGTTTTATTATTTCCTATTCAAGAATAGAATTGGATTTATGAGTAGGGAAATAAAATGAAATTCATTTAGTACACTGTACTGTACTGCACTGGGTGGTGCATGCCAGAGTGTTAAATCCTATTAAATTAATGAGTTGAGTCTGAATTGATTAAGAAAATCTTAACTCCAAGGGTTGAACCACTTACATTTTGAAATTAAAAGTGAAGAAAAGGGTTGTACGTAAGCGTAGTGTAAATTCGAGGGAATCTTTCTTTCTTGATGCCCATGCCCTAGGGACTAAAAATGTTTTGTAGCTTTTAATCGAGAAACTCTACTTGTTTGACAGTTGAAATGAAGGTTAATGGCTAGGGATAGACAGACCCTTGTACCCATTTATTTCTTACACAATAGGATTCTCAAGACAACTCCAGTTCACTTCACTCTGGCCAAGTCCATAGGGACAAGGGGGAAGAAAAATTCAGAAAAAAATAAAAGTTCCCATGTAATGTAATGTTTCAAAAGTTTTTACAATTCGTCTTAAAGATTTTGGATTTTGATACTTTATTTTAAATTGTAATTTTGATTTGTACTCGCTTTAAAATTGATTATTTTAAAAGATGATGGATACCCTGCTAAGAGTTAGTTTATGGACGTGGACGTACCTTTTGAACATTTGAACTTTCATGAAATATCGACAAACAAATCGAGGTTGAAGGCAGGGAACATGGATCCACTTCCTAAATCAATGGATTTCTCAAATGCCTGCCTTGGCTTTTGGCTCTGTGTTCAATGATCACGCAAGCCAAGCCAAGCCAATCTACCCGAACAAAATCCATTTCATCCATCCAAATTGAATCGAAAGGATTTTTGAAAACAAATAAAGCCCATAGGCCATGCTTGCTTGTTATTTTTATGATTATCGCAATCAATATTATTTTTCAGATAGCAGGCAAAGATGGACATTGAATTTACCCTTAGTTTCATTTTGGTTAGAGGCAGATGCAGAAGTAGTTTTAGTTTTTGTATTTGTTATATTTGCTCAAATCAATGGTTTATTCTTGTCCAGCAGTTTGGCCCTTGGAGCAATTCACTATCTTTTTATTTGTTTAAAAAATTCCTAAATGATGATAAAAAGTCTGAGGAGATCTTGCCAGCTCCGCCTTTAACCTTCCAGGCAAAAGTGGACTTTGCTTTTGCTTTTTCCTCCGTCCGTCGTCCTTAACCACGGGGTAGATTTTTACGAACTCTTACGTATTTTTTTATTCTCAACCTTACGTTGTGTTCACCCTTGGTCTTGGTTTTAATAATGGTACGTGTGCATTGTAGGACATACTGATGCCAGCCAGGTAAGGCTAAGGGTACCAGCCAGGCCGATCTACGCCCCGCCCTTCAAAATCCATTTCCTATTTCCCATTTGTGTCGCTTTTTTTCATTTAGAAAAACACCTACGTAGCACGTAGCATAGCATAGCGTACCTGTAATTCTCTTTTGCCCTTCTTCCATCTGTCTCTATGATTTAGGAAGGCTGAAGAATTAGTCCGACCGAAGTCCATCATGGTCACAATTTACAATCCTAAGCTTTAATTTCAAAATCACTCAATAATACGTAAATGCTCAAGACATTTTCTTCTATTTCTCCTTGGGTGGCTTTATTAAATTATTTATCATAATCATACTCCTTGTAATATAAATTTCCAAAATTTTATAAATTACTATAGGAAGAAAGGACAAGACGTTGGATATTTGGCTTTGGCAATTTTTCAGCCCTGATTGCGTTGCAAATTCTACAAATGGCAATGTCACTTATATACAAGTAGTTTTTCTTTCTCTTATTTGTACACAATGGCTAAGCTAAGTAGTTATCGGCTTTTTCAAAGAGTTGGCGTTGGAATCCTTTTAAGTTGAATTGGATTGATATTCACTCCAGCTCGAGCTCCAGGGTTACTTGACTTGACTTGGCTTAGCCAAGATGATGATGCATTAACGCAATGCTAAACCCCAACACTATAGCTACAGCTACACATGCCATGTGTGAAAGTGTTAGTGTAACACAATTTGAAAGGAATCAAAAATTATTGCACATGTGGTACAACACAGAAAGGGTGTTAGCTGGTTAAAAGTCTAAGCGTGTCAGTGCTAGTGGTATTTGAAAAACTTGGCTTTTAGGGCGTTGGTTTTATTTTCCATGGTATTCCCATTGCCAGCTCTGATTTTGGTTTATTTTTGGTACAACTTTTCTCATAAAATTCAAATTTTCGACGACGGTCCAACACTTTTTCCTAAACTTGTGCTGACCGAGACCCAAAATGTTTTTCTTAGCCGGGAATCTTTACAACATCAACAAAACCGGGAAAAAGGTTCATGTATCTAATGCCACGCACGATACAAGAGATACAAGTCTAGGGAGAAAGCCAAGTTAGTTCGGCCGGCTTGAAAAAATTGCGACAGACTAAAGGCTAGGGCAGCAGAGCCGAATTCGGATTCAACCTAAAACTCCCGTCCGTCCGACAGATCTGACATTGGCTGGCCATAAAAATACTTTTTGCTCTGCCTACATTGCATTTTTTTAACTTACGTATCTTTTCTTCATTTTTTATTTGTGAAAGAAAGAAAGGAAAAGATTTGGTCGTTGGTCGTCGAGTCTTATATTTCCATGTGCTATGTGCAAAACTTTTGAGGATTTTTTAGAGTTCAAAGACCGATGGGATGAAGAAGAAGTAAGGAAATGCATCCAACATGCGTAGCGTAGCAAAAATTCATGCATTGCCATGCCACGCCATTGCCATTTCCACGATTGCATTCAAGCGTACGTTACGTACGTACGCGTAGCCAGCTCAGTTGTTACAGATTTTTGCTCTCTCGGAAGGAAAGGAACAAATGTGATGTGATGTGATCCATTTCCATGCATAAGCACGGGGGTTGAGACCCCAAAAGGGTAAATCTGAGGACCATCCACCTAAGAAAATTTTTTCATGGCCGAAATTTCCAAGTTTTTTGGTATATCGTGAATTTTTTGGAAAATGAAATTGTTAACCCTCCCCGAATCTTTGGGATTCATAATGTCCATCAGATCCACAACGTCTACTCTGTCTGATGTAGTGAAGCGTTT